>WNWK01008163.1:27500-87056 GCA_009830355.1 Cherax destructor
CACTGAAAATATCAACCTAATTTCGTGTTAAGATCCTCACATACTTTTTGATAATTTCTTGTGATATCCCCTACTTCCTTCCCTCCTTAGCCTGTTTATCTGGTGCTTGACTGTTGTTTTCCTCTTGATATGGCTGTGCAACGGTGTTGGGTCGGGTTTGGCTTTTGATACTATGCCATTCTTGTATTGCTGCTGGGCCTCCCTCCTTATCCAAGCATATTCGTTTCTGGCTCTTGTGCTCATCTCCTTATTTTCCTGGTCCTTTGTCTTCTACACCTTTTCCATTCTCTAGCACACCTAGGTTCATTCTGGTCTTCCCATTGTTTCTGTTGCCCATCGGTACGAACCTCTTCTCTGGTTCCCTGCACTTTATGGTCACATGATCCATCATTTCATTTACTCCCTCCATTTCTCTTCTCCTACTGCTCCTCGTGCAGGAATTGCCTCATTCCTGTGCAGTCCCCTCTTTTGTAGTTTTGCTTCTCCTGTTCTTCTCATGCTGCTTCCCTTCCCACTGTTAACTCTACAATGTAGTCGAAGCTCAGGACGACATGATCACTAGCTCTGAGAGGTCTTTTGTATGTGATAGCCCCAATATCTGAACAGCTGAAGGTGAATAAGAGGTCCAGCCTTGCTGGTTCATCTCCTCTTCTCTCTTTGGTAACGTCCCTTATATGTTGGTGCATGACATTTTTCAGTACCGCCTCCATCATCTTAACCCTCCACGTTTCTGGCCCCCATATGCTCAAAGTTTTCCCAGTCAATCTCCTTGTGACTGAAATCACCCACAACTAATAACTTTGCTCTACCCATGAGGGCGCTTCTGGCAACCTCAGCTAGTGTGTTCACCATTGCTCTATTACCCTCATCATACTTTTTTCTTAGCCTCATGCTATACTATAGTGAGTTGTACATCACTGCAATCGCCACCTTGAGACCCCCACTCTGAAGTGTTTCTTCTACCTATGTAGTCCCTTGCTTCCATTTTGTCAATTCCTTCCATCTCAAAACTCCACTGGTTTTTGATGAGTAAGGAAACTCCTTCTCTACCCCTCTTGTCCCTCTATCTTTCCTCAGGATCTGATATCTGGATGGAAAGATCACATCTGTTATCCTCGTGAGCTTTGTTTCTATGAGCACTATGATTTATGGGGATGATTCTTTCGTGCCACTCCTCATACTTATTTGTTATTCCATCTGCATTGGAGTATCATATCTTCAGCTTCTCTTCCAATCCATTGTTGTACGGGGTTGTGAGATCTGGGGGAGTGGGACCCCTGGCAGGAGACTATGAGAGGCTGCTGTGAAGGTGGAGTTTGTGATGGGAAGGGAGGGGCTGTAGTTACGAAGTGTAAGTTGTTTTGGGTGGTTCTATGGAAGGTTGTGTTTGCTGGTCCTCCTGAGTCTGGGCTTACCTGCCCATCTCTACCTTGACTCTCTTCCCTGCCTTTTGCGACTTTGTATCCTCTCAGTTTTTGTCATTCTTCTCATGTTCTATCATGGTTGAGGTGAACCCGCTGGTAATTTGATGAGCACTTTAGTCATGGTTTCTGCTGCAGGGTCCTGTTTTGCACCATTTCTGACTTAAAATCAATTTGACCGCAAGATTTTTTTTTCTCCTTGTGTATCCCCTATTCTCTGAAAATTTCACCTAGGTCATTCCTGTTGTCTTTCTTTGTATGTTGTCCCTTTGACCTCCTGAAACCCATGAATAAAGATTGACTTCTCCTTTTTATTCTCCTATTGCATTTCCCTCCATATTTCAGGGTCTGATTTAAGCATCTCCATTACTGCTTTCCTTAACATTTCCTGTATCTCTCGATGGCCTGATAGCACCTCTGCAGAGGACCTGTATTCTTCCTTTTCTTTAGTCCCATCTCTGTTTGCAGTACCAAATAGAATGACATTTTCACTCCTTGACTTTTCCTGGGGCCCCCCATTGGTCTGATAGGGCTGCTTCTGCATAGAACTTATGTCCTTCCCTTCCTTCGGTCTCCTCACTGGTTGCTGATGTTCTTGTTCTTGATGCCATGCCCTTTCTGTTCTTTGGCTTTATTGCTTGTGTCATTATTTTCAGTTCCTAGGCTCCATATCCTAGCCTCTGCAGCTGTGGCTTGTAGCTCCCAATTCTTGCTCTCTGCAGCCATCCTTTCCTCTGTTTTATTGTTAAACTCATCTAGCCTCCTTTCCCATTCTTGTTTCCTTATCTTAAGCTCTGCTGTTCATTCTTCCTTATTCCCTTATTTTGAGCTCTGCGTTTCATTCTTCCTCATAGAACTCCAGTAGGTTTGTGACACAGGATTTCCCGTCCCTGAATCCGTGCTGGTTGTCGTTGATAAGCTCGTTCCTTTCTAGGTGCTCCATCAATCTTCTCCTGATAATCTTCTCCATGACTTTGCATACTATATATGTCAGTGATACTGGTCTGTAGTTTAGTGCTGCGTATCTGTCTTTTTTTTTTTAAATTGGGACCACATTTGCTGTCTTCCATACATCAGGGAGCTGCCCTGTTTCTGTACATGTATTGAAGATTGTTTTTAGTGGTACACAGATCGCCTCTGCTCCCTCTCATGGAGAGATGTTATCCGGCCCCATCGCCTTTGAGGTATCTAGTTCGCTTAGCAGCCTCCTCACCTCTTCCTCGGTTGTATGTATTGTGTCCAGCACTTGGTGGTGTACCCCACCCCTCCGTGTTCCAGGAGTCATTTCTGTCTCTACAGTGAACACTTCTTTAAATTTCATGTAGAGTTCCTCACCTTCTTCTCGGTCATTTCTTGTGATCTCGCCTCCTTATTTCCTCAGCCTGATTACTTGGTCCTTGACTGTTGTTTTCCTCCTGATGTGACTGTACAACAGCTTTGGGTCAGACTTGGCTTTCACTGCTAAGTTATTTTCATATTGTCGATGGGCCTCCCTCCTTACCTGTGCATATTCATTTCTGGCTCTTCGACTACTCTCCTTATTCTCTAGCAGACTTAGTTTTGGCCTCTCTACACCTTTGAGTGAACCAAGGGCTCATCCTGGCCTTCTCGTTATTTATGTTACCCTTGAATAGAAACCTCTCCTCTGCTGCCTTGCATATTGTTGTCACACATTCCATCGTCTCATTAACTGATGTTGGGTCGACTGCAGTAGTTCATTCCCAGGTTCTCGTGCTCGCTCATACTTACGCTTGAGTCTACATCCTCATTCCACTTATTCACAACATAGTCGTCCTAGCTGCTCATCAGAGTGTATAGCTTTCCTCTGCTCACAGATGAAGGAACAAGCGTTCACCATTCCTTTCACTGAAAGATTAACACAGGTTTAGCGGCAACACGATAAGTCTCATAATCAAGTGAAACGTCATACCTGGGAATTGATTCCTCGCACTCTAGTGAGAGCTGCTGGTGTAACTACCCAACTACGCTGGATACGAGTGTTGCAAATAATTGCAAATATTCCAGCTTTACATGATGACGACGTACCGTGTACGTCGTGATCATGTCTTCTGTCATCCTTCGATATTTAAAGGATGTATGTTACCGTCTCTTTACCTCTGCTAGTTGTTGCTGTGCCTTGCCTCCGGGACCAGTCTGCTGGGAAATCTCTGAATTTCCTCAAACTTCCCCACTCGTGTAATCCATTTGCTCGCTCTCCCTCACACTCACAACGTTCTTTCATAAACCTCTTCTTTTCATTTAAATTTTTAGACTGTATCCACGTTCCCTCATCTTGGTCCCTCCCATGTTCGTCTTGGTCCCTCCCATGTTCGTCTTGGTCCCTCCAATGTTAGTCTTGGTACCACTATTGGTGTATCATGCCACTAATTTCACTCTTTTCGGATAGTCTTTATTTTTGCTTCATTTTGTTCATCTCTGAACAAAATAGTTGTTCTGTGTATTGTGATATCACCTATTTACTGTGATCTTATTGCATTAATGGACACCACTCCACTCTTCAGAAAGTTCTCGGTAAGCTTTCCTAAGTATATTTCTTTTGTTTCCCAGTTTTCTTCTGCACTGATCAAGTCACACAAGCTAAAATTCGACTTATTTTTTTAAAAACTGTTTGAATGACAAGTTTTGTCCAAATCTGTTTTACCAAATAGACTCCTTGACATGAGAGATCGTCCCTTTGATGATTTTATGAGAATTATTCTTCAGAAATAGACTGAAATTACTAAAATACAGGAGAAGGAAGAATTCAAAATATTGAGAAACAAAAAATACTCATTTAATCAAGCCATTCCATCAGAGTGGAAACGTAGTATGTTGGATCATTGTTATAATAAACTCAGAAGAATTTGTTATGAACTCAAAAACAAACTACAAAGAAAATTATACATTTAAATTGAAAACAGTGATTGGAAAACGCTGCTAATAACAATTTTGTAATTAACTTTATCAGATGAAATATTAGATAAAAATACAACTGCTGCTTTAGGCTTCGGTCTAAGTTTTGCAACTTCAAAAAATCTTAATAATGTTGAAATTGCAAAAACCTCTGATGAAATTAATATTAGTAAGGGGATGGTATATAGTTATATGTTAAAACAAAATATTCTCAATTGTCCTTAAAAATTCTTTAAGTTTTATGATAAACATTAATAATAAAAAATTGCATCTTACTAAAGCAGATAAAATAAATGCAATAGTAATTTTGAAAGAAATTGATTTCCAAGATAAAATGAATAATCTCCTAGATGATACAGAAACTTATTCTAAACTTAGAAACAATCCCTTAGAAACTGTTAACAGAAATTTCAATAAAACAATAAAACATCTACTGAAAGGCAAAGATGAATTAATTAATATATTTACTTCCACTAATCCATCTTTACCCTATATGTATGGATTAATAAAAACGCAATTGTGGGGAAAATTTCTAACTTTAATGTTAAAAACAACATAGATTTGTGGATAAATTAAGCAGACGGAGTACAGTCTAGTGGGCCAGAGACTACAAACCTCACTCAAGGAAAAAAATCTTGGGGTGAGTATAACACCAGGCACATCTCCTGAGGCGCACATCAACCAAATAACTGCTGCAGCATACGGGCGCCTAGCAAACCAAAGAACAGCATTCCGACATCTTAATAAAGAATCGTTCAGGACCCTGTACACTGTGTACGTTAGGCCCATACTGGAGTATGCAGCACCAGTTTGGAACCCACACCTAGCCAAGCACGTAAAGAAGCTAGAGAAAGTGCAAAGGTTTGCAACAAGACTAGTCCCAGAGCTAAGGGGTATGTCCTACGAGGCGGGGTTAAGGGAAATCGACCTGACGACACTGGAGGACAGGAGAGATAGGGGGACATGATAACGACATATAAGATACTGAGAGGAATTGACAAGGTGGACAAAGACAGAATGTTCCAGAGATGGGACACAGCAACAAGGGGACACAGTTGGAAGTTGAAGACTCAGATGAATCAGAGAGATGTTAGGAAGTATTTCTTCAGTCACAGAGTGGTCGGGAAGTGGAATAGTTTGGGAAGCGATGTAGTTGAGGCAGGATCCATACACAGCTTGGTGTCGTGAGTACGGGAGTAAATTCTTAGGTAGTGGTGGTTTTGATAAGGACCTGCCTTGTATGGGCCAATAGGCCTTCTGCAGTGTTCCTCCATTCTTATGTTATGTTCTTATAGCTTTAAGAAGAGGTATGATAAAGCTCATGGCGCAGGGAGAGTGACCCGGTAGCGGCCAGTGAAGAGGCGGGGCCAGGAGCTGTGATTTGACCCCTGCAACCACAACTAGGTGAGTACAACTAGGTGAGTACACACACACACACACACACACACACACACACACACACATATATACACACACACACACACACAAACACACACACACACACAGGGGAGAGGAGTTGCACTGCTCATTAAGAACAGGTGGGGATTTGAGGAAGTGGAAGGAATGGATGGAATGGGTGAAAGGGACTACATAGTAGGAACAATTCAGTCTGAGGGCCATAAAGTGGTAATTGCTGTAATGTACAACCCGCCACAGAACTGCAGGAGGCCAAGAGAAGAATACGACGAGAGCAACAGAGCAATGGTAGACACACTAGCCGAGGTAGCCAGTAGAGCCCACATGGGTAGAGCAAAGTTACTAGTTATGGGTGATTTCAATCACAAAGAGATTGATTGGGAAAACCTGGAGCCCCATGGGGGTCCTGAATCATGGAAAGCCAAGATGATGGATGTGGTACTGGAAAACCTCATGCATCAACATGTTAGAGACACTACCAGAGAGAGAGGTGGGGATGATCCAGCAACACTGGACCTAGTATTCACCTTGAGTAGTTCGGACATCGAGGATATCACGTATGAAAGGTCCCTTGGAGCTAGTGATCATTTGGTTCTGTGTTTTGATTATATAGTTGAGCTACAAGTGGAGAGGGGAGCAGGAATAGGAAGGGAGAAACGAAACTACAAAAGGGGGGACTACACAGGCATGAGGAACTTCCTACAAGACGTTCAGTGGGAGAGAGAATTGGCAGGAAAACCAGTAAAAGAAATGATGGAATATGTGACAACCAAATGCAAAGAGGCAGAGGAGAGGTTTGTCCCCAAAGGAAACAGAAGTAATGGGAAGAAGGCCAGAACGAGTCCTTGGTTCACCCAGAGGTGTAGGGAGGCAAAAACTAAGTGTAATAGAGAATAGAAAAAGTACAGAAGACAAAGGACCCAGGAAAATAAAGAGATTAGCCGAAGAGCCAGAAACGAATATGCACAGGTACGAAGGGAGGCTCAGCGACAATATGAAAATGATATAGCATCAAAAGTCAAATCTGACCCGAAGCTGTTGTATAGCCACATCAGGAGGAAAACAACAGTCAAGGACCAGGTAATCAGGCTGAGAAAGGAAGGTGGGGAGTTCACAAGAAACGACCAAGAGGTATGTGAGGAGCTCAACATGAGATTTAAAGAAGTATTTACACAGGAGACAGGAAGGACTCCAGGAATTCAGAATAGGGAGGTATACCAACAAGTGCTGGATGAAATACACACAACCGAGGAGGAGGTGAAGAAGCTGCTATGTAAACTCGATACCTCAAAAGCGGTGGGACCGGACAACATTTCTCCGTGGGTCCTTAGAGAGGGAGCAGAGATGTTGTGTGTGCCACTAACACAAATCTTCAACACATCCATTGAAACTGGGCAACTACCTGAGGCGTGGAAGATGGCAAATGTAGTCCCAATTTTTAAGAAGGGAGACAGACACGAGGCATTAAACTACAGACCTGTGTCACTGACGTGTATAGTATGCAAAGTCATAGAGATCATCAGGAGGAGAGTGGTGGAGCACCTAGAAAGACACAAGCTTATAAACGACAACCAGCACGGTTTCAGGGAAGGAAAATCCTGTGTCACAAAACTACTGGAGTTTTATGACAAGGTAACAGAAGTAAGACACGAGAGAGAGGGGTGGATAGACTGCATTTTTTTGGACTGCAAGAAGGCGTTCGACACAGTTCCTCACAAGAGGTTAATGCAAAAGCTAGAGGATCAGGCACACGTAACAGGAAAAGCACTGCAATGGATCAGAGAATATCTGACAGGGAGGCAACAACGAGTCATGGTACGTGACGAGATGTCAGAGTGGGCACCTGTGACGAGTGGAGTTCCACAAGGGTCAGTCCTAGGACCTGTACTGTTTTTGGTATATGTGAATGACATAACGGAAGGGATAGACTCAGAAGTGTCCCTGTTTGCAGATGATGTGAAGTTAATGAGAAGAATCAAATCAGTCGAGGATCAGGCAGGACTATAAAGAGACCTGGACAGGCTACAAGCCTGGTCCAGTAACTGGCTCCTTGAATTTAACTCTGCCAAATGTAAAGTCATGAATATCGGGGAAGGGCAAAGAAGACCGCAGACAGAGTATAGTCTAGGTGGCCAAAGACTGCAAACCTCACTCAAAGAAAAAGATCTTGGGGTGAGTATAATACTGAGCACATCTCCTGAGGCACACATCAATCAGATAACTGCTGCAGCATACGGGCGCCTGGCAAACCTAAGAATAGCGTTCCAATACCTCACTAAGGAATCATTCAAGACTCTGTACACCATATATGTCAGGCCCATACTGGAGTATGTAGCACCAGTTTGGAACCCACACCTGGTCAAGCACGTCAAGAAATTAGAGAAAGTGCAAAGGTTTGCAACAAGACTAGTCCCAGAGCTAAGGGGATTGTCCTACGAAGAAAGGTTAATGGAAATCGGCCTGACGACACTAGAGGACAGGAGGGTTAGGGAAGACATGATAACGACATATAAAATTCTGCGAGGAATAGATAAGGTGGACAGAGACAAGATGTTCCAGAGAGGGGACACAGAAACAAGGGGTCACAATTGGAAGTTGAAGACTCCTATGAGTCAAAGGGATGTTAGGAAGTATTTCTTCAGTCATAGAGTTGTCAGGAAGTGGAATAGCCTAGAGAGCGACGTAGTGGAGGCAGGAACCATACATAGTTTTAAGACTAGGTTTGATAAAGCTCATGGAGCAGGGAGAGAGAGGACCTAGTAGCAATCAGTGAAGAGGCGTGGCCAGGAGCTATGACTCGACCTCTGCAACCACAAATAGGTGAGTACAAATAGGTGAGTAACACACACACACACGCCCCGATGGCTTCACGCACGGAGGTCCCGGGTTCAATTCCCGGCGGGGCCGAAACATTTCGAAGTGTTTCGTTACACACACACACACACACACACATACATACAACAGGATTAGTGTCTAATCGACATGTGCCTAGGACAAAATGGTAACTAACACACACGCACACACTCAAGCTATAACGTAGTTCCGTCAGCAGGAACTTTTATATTAGTTTCAAATAACATTAAAATACATACGTGTAGAAAATGTTTTAATTCATTTTGTACAAAAGTGAAGATATTATTTTAGTTAAATAGCTCAAAGGAAATTTATTTTAACATATTTTTTGAATACTTAAATTAACTGTCGGCACTCCTTTTTGAACCTGAGTTGTGTTTGCAGAAATCAATTATATATACAAAAGAAGGGTGTATACACGTCATGAAGTGTTATGTCAGAGAAATTACAGTGTACTGTTACACATCACAACACCTTCCAAGACTTTCATTCAAGACTGGTTGAGGCAGGAGGTTGGGGTGGGAGCTAATGGCTGCCATTGTTATGGAGGATCCCTCACACTCTCTCACACAGACCCCACAGACCTCACAGACCTTCATAAAGACCCCCAACAGACTTAGTAACAAAGACCTGGTACGGCTCCTTGCGGCGATCCCAACTCAAGCACCATTAAGCTTGTGGAAGATGAGCGTTCCTCTTGGTCCATTTCTGGGGCTCCTTGCAATGTCCTCCCAAGAGGCGAAGTATTTTTGCTCTGAAGGCAAAGATGCTACTCTGGAGAGAGGCTCGGGGAGAGGAGGCCGCTGGAGGCCGCTGATGGAGGCTGCCTGCAGATGAAAGGAGCAACAGTAGTTCCTTGAACTCTCAAGATGCTCTGTGTAAGTAATACGTCCAGGAAGATCTCCAACCACGCCTGTCAAGGATGAAGGAGCACAGGATAGCAAGACAGGTCAGCAACACAGGTCAGCAGCACAGATCCGTAGCACAGGTCACCAGAACAGGTCACCAGAACAGGTCAGCAGAACAGGTCAGCAGAACAGGTCAGCAGAACACGTCAGTAGCACAGGTAAGCAGCACAGGTCAGCAGCACAGGTCCGAAGCACTGGTCAGCAGCACGGGTCAGTAGCACAGGTCAGCAGCACAGGTCAGCAACACAGGATAGCAAGACAGGTCAGCATCACAGATCAGCAGAACATGTCAGTAGCACAGGTCAGTAGCACAAATCAGCAGAACAGGTCAGCCGTAAAGGTCAACAACACAGGTCAGCATATCTGGTTAGCAGCACAGATCAGAAATACGGGTCAGCAAAACAAGTCAACAACACAGGTCAGCAGCAAAGGCCAACATCATAGGTCAGCAGCACTGGTCAGCAACACAAGTCAGCATTAAAGATCAGCAACACAGGTCAACATCATAGGTCAGCAGCACTGGTCAGCAACACAAGTCAGCATTAAAGATCAGCAACACAGGTCAGCAGCAAGGATCAGCAATACATATCAGCAGCACGGGTCAGTAGCCAAGGTCAGCTGTACTTGTCGACAACATGTGTACAGTAGACTGTGGATGATAATAACTAATTCAAGGAACTTCTTGCAACTCAGGAAGAACATGTCGTTCGCTGTTGTCTATTATTACTGCCGGAGTTCTTTACAGGAACGCCAGACGTAACACGCGATATTGAAACTACGTTAACGTTAGCCGAGACCAGTCTGGAAGCCATTAAATTGCAGAGGCTCTTTGCCAGTGAAGAGTGAGACCGTGAGCAGGAGAAATATAATAGGACATTCATGTCTTCACTGGCAGGAAAGAGACTCTCCTGTACAGACGACAGCTACCGCGGTGCCAGGTGCATGCTGAATGACCCCTGAATGACCCTCATATTTATTTTGATGCTTTCGTAAATCAGGGAAAAGATTTACAGTGGCCAAGAAAGCACTGAGAAGCATTGGTACATACTGACTTATCCTTGGTACATGCTGACTTAACCTTGGTACATGCTGACTTAACCTTGGTACATGCTGACTTAACCTTGGTACATGCTGACTTAACCTTGGTACATGCTGACTTAACCTTGGTACATGCTGACTTAACCTTGGTACATGCTGACTTAACCTTGATACATGCTGACTTAACCTTGGTACATGCTGACTTAACCTTGGTACATGCTGACTTAACCTTGATACATACTGACTTAACTGGATACTCTGCTATATACTGCCGAGTTACAACAAACTTTTGTGAACTAACACAAAGTAAATTATTATTATTAGCATGGGAGAGCTAAACCCGTAGGGATTATACAGCGCCTGGGGGAAGAGTGGAAGTTATTCAGGCTCAATTCAGAGAACTGGAACACAGATCCAATTCCCTAGATCAAGAGCCCCTCACCAGCATCAAGGAAGCTCCCTTGAGGGGGAAACCAAGTTAAGTTTACCCCAGTAGATGTGTACCAACTTTTCATCTCTGAATATCAGCAATCATTTCACAAGCTGAGACACATGTCTGGAGAGTCCGTGTTAGATATGTCTAGCAGCACTACATCGTTGGTGGTGCACGTGGTGGTGGTGCACGTGTTGGTGGTGCACGTGTTGGTGGTGCACGTGTTGGTGGTGCACGTGGTGGTGGTGCACGTGTTGGTGGTGCACGTGTTGGTGGTGCACGTGGTGGTGGTGCACGTGGTGGTGGTGCACGTGTTGATGGTGGACGTGTTAGTGGTGCACGTGGTGGTGGTGCACGTGGTGGTGGTGCACGTGTGCAAACTCATATAACTATAAACTCTCATATAACTACAAAGTATTGTTAATTGTTAATGAGAAAATATTTAACTGTATCCCCCCCCCAGACATACAATGTTCATACAATACATGTCGACCAAACTTTCTATAATGATGCCAAAATCGCTTATATAATGTATATGGAGAGCATTTCACAGGTGATTTGCTGTTGGGTATATCAGGAAAATTCCAATGAAGGATGTTCAACTCCTGATAGGAAATAATAGGTAGGAGTTTTTTAATGTATTTCTTATCAATAAAAAATTCGGTGTGGCACGAACAAGTTTTTACTCTGAAAATGCGACCCAGAGAAAAAAGTTTGGGAACGAGTGTCCTAAGGTGAGGCCGTCCATGTAAGGAACCTGCTGTCGCAGGTAATCCTGGAGGTGATCATTGTCTTGGAGGCTCACAGATCAGTGCCAAATTTATGTCCCCTTAGTGGACTGGCCAGGGCTGTGGATGGCGAGGATAAGTGAAACTAAATTATCTATCTTATCTTCTGAGGAAAAAGAAAACTTGAGATTTGGATTCTTATTTAGAGATTTTTACACAGCCGATACCTTACCAAGTTAAAATTCGTTCTCAAGAATCACCTACAAGGAAGAATGAGAGTCAAGTTTACATAGAACAAAAATGCTTTGTTTCATAATCAGTCAAGAAGTTTGTGGCTACAATAAATGAGGAATATTTCAATACCAGAGGATGCCTCACAGCGCACCGCTAACTGTTATAATTATGACTAAGAAAAACACTCCACTTAATGGTAGAACGCAAATGTTGCATAGCAGAGTGGTACTGCCACAGTCATTTCGTTAGTAAGTATTAAACTTTGTTCATTACAGTCCTGTGTTAGAACATTTAGATTTCAAGGAGACGCTAGGCAATATTGCCATATAGTTTTACTGGCCACACAAGCGCCAAACTTTGATGTCGTACGGGAGCTGCAAGAGCAGACACCTCCACGTAATGAGTTCTGGGCATTTCAGAGGACTGTATTATATCAGTCGTCCAAAATGACCGAGACTTGTTTACAGTATAGATATATTTTGTCTGTGTTTGGCCAAAATATACCTATACGAGATCATATATGATTATATATATATATATATATATATATATATATATATATATATATATATATATATATATATATATATATATTGCGCCGAATAGGTAAAACGTGCGATTTTGGCTTAAATAGCAACGCTCTTCTTGCCGAATAAGGCAAGCGAAAATTTGTGTATACAATAATTTCTCAAAAATCATTGTGAACCTAACGAAAAAAATATATTTCACTGTTTGTTATTATTAAATTATTTTAAACTTATCTAAAATATATTTGGTTGGATTAGGCTAAATTAAATTGCGCTTGTTATAATAAGGTTAGGTAAGTTTTTTAATTATTAATAATACCAGGTTTAAAGTGGGTGTGGTGATCTAATCATAGGAACGTGTCACCCTGATACGAAAAGACTTCATGTCACACGAAAGTGCATTACATGTCAGCTGGTACGTTAAACCCAAACAGGGAACCAACCCTTTCTGTTGCCTCTCCCAGCAATTAGTGAGTTTTCTTCCAGATTACTGATAGACTGCGTGGGCTCCTTCCTTCATATAATATTTGGAAATCAGTGTGTATTCTGCAACAAGATGCCATAAGGAAAATAAATTCTTGAGCAATAGTTATCAATAATTAATGCTCTGATGAAATTCTTCTCTCAAGAGGACTACTCAGAAAATACAGTTTACCTTTACCTTTTAACTTTGATACGGTCCAAGAGTTTTTCTACTCTCAGAGCCCGACCTTAGGTCAAGATCGTCTGGTGATTGCCTGGTCAACCAGGCTGTTGCTTTTGGTGGCCCCTCTGACCCACATATCCATCACAGCCTTTTTGATCTGGCATTTGGTGAAGATACTTGGCCAGTTTCCTCTTGAAGGCTTCTACACTTGTCTCACTAGTGTTTCTGATATCTTCTGGTAAGATGCTGAATAGTCTGGGGCCACGGATGTTGATACAGTGTGCCTTTATTGTGACCACTACACCCCTGCTTTCCACTGGGTTTATCTTGCACTTTCTCCCCACATCTCTTACTCCAGTGTGGTATGGCACTGTGGATCTGGGACAAGGTCCTCACGTTCTTTCTAAGTATATATTATCATGTATCTCTCTCTCTTCTGTCCCAATGAGAACATATTTAAAACTTTAACGTGTTCCCAGTAATTTAAATGCTGTATTGGCTCTATGTTGGCCGTAACGATCTCTGTACCTGGTCCTGCTCTGATATTTCTCCTGCCCTGAACAAGACCGTCAACACAGAGCAATATTCCAAATGAGATAGATCAACCGATTTGAAAAGTGTCCCCATTAACATTATTTCCCTTGTTTTGAAAATTCTCATTATTCTCCCCATTTTCCTGGCTGTAGTGACCTGGTCTTATTGTGTTTTTTTTGAAAGAAACATCAACTGGCATAATTATACCTGTCTTTTACGTGTTTCTTTCGTTCTATTTAACGATCCTCTTGAGGTTTATATACAGTGTCCCATTTGAGTTCATCATTCTTTCCATACCTAAACAGTTTGAACTTATCACCACTGAACTTCATGTTCACCATTGCCCACAACCTGCTGTTTTTCAGTGTCTTCTACCGAAATGACTTTCATACTTATTTTAGTGGCATCTACAATGATGATACAGAACTGTGACGGGTGTTTTTATCTATGTCTGCAATGAGGATAAGAAACAGCAGAGATGCTAGGACAGTGCCTTGGGGTACTGAACTTTTAATATTCGACAGAGAAGATGAATGTTGTATAGAAATGCTGAAGGTTATACTGTGGAGCTGACTGTTGTACCGAAGCCCTGTATAGTGTACATGGGTGCTGTAGAAGGTTTGACGTAGAGTTATCGTGTAATTGAGAGCCATTGTATGGTGGCCTTTGCGATCTTACAGGAGAGGTGTGGAGATTAGCAGCTGAGCAACGAGGTAGTGTATGACAATGATCAACATTGTTTCCACTGCCAGGCCACATGAAGACCGCAGGGAACCACAGGGTTTATACACCGAAAGTCGTATATTTATAATATTATATACATCTAAAGATGCATTTTTATGATTGTATATAACATTGAAAGGGCAAATCTTTCAATATATATCAACCGTAAAATGTTCAGTATACATCTGTCAATATATGAAGTGAGAAGTTTATATATTTCAGTGTATATACGTACTCCCAGAGTTGTATACGTATGTTTCTATATCTCAGTGCACATTCATTGAAGCTTGTATATTTCTTAGTGAATGTACCCCAACAGTTTACTTCAGTTAGCGTTTAAAGAATCAAAGCATTAATGTTATAAGTGAAGCCAATCAGCCAGCCAGCCAGCCAGCCAGCCAGCCAGCCAGCCAGCCAGCCAGCCAGCCAGCCAGTCAGCCAACTGGCTCCACGCAGATGACGAAATTTAGCTCCATGTTTAATTAGTCACTCTAGATTCTTAGTTCATTCGCTAACTAGGTAATGAACTAATAAGTATAGTACTGACTTGTCTGAATAGAAGAGAGAGATAATCCACACAGCTAAGACACACACATGTGTCACCCCTAGACAAATATATGACCATGGACACATGTATCACACACACACACATACTCACCCCTCCTCCCTCACCCAGGTCACCCCAGCACCAACCCTCTCTCACCCAGGTCACAATAGCAACAATAGCTAGGTGAGTACACACACACACACACACATAAAGACTCAAACACAAAACTAACGCTCACACAAGCACACACGCAGTAAGGGAGGGGAAGAAGGTAGAGAGAGGGATAGGTCCAATGAAGAGGTGCGACCATGGCACCAAGAGTTACAGGAAAAAATAAGGGAGGCAATGGCCATGTACAAACGGGATCCACAGACACAGAGGGAAAGGCAATGGGAGGAGGAGAGGGAGAAGTCAGTGTTTATTCATGGGCTTCAGGAGAGCTAGGGGAGGACACACAATGAAAGACGGCAGGAAGAAAAACAGGAGATTGAACACATCATCAAAGAAATAGGCGAGGAGCATATGACGGAGATAGTAAATTTTCAAGGAAGAGGGTTGTACTTTAAGGGGAGAAATCGGCCAGTCAAACTGATCTTCAAGACAGAAACAATGTGGAACAGGATCGTGCAAGAGAAACCATGGCTGAAGGAATCGTCAACATACAATAGGGTATTCCTAGACCGAGACAGAACAAGAACAGAAGGATAGCAGCTCAGGGAGAGGACACAGGGGCTAGGAAGAGAAAAAAAAGACTGAGTCAGCAGAGGACAACCAGACCCTTGCACACACTAGGGCCTTAGAAAATATGAGAGCATTTACACCCTAACTAAATTATAGTATACACTAAAAAACTTACCAAAATTACCTACTCACACTACCGCCCAAATATGATGACTTCACCCCGTCACCACCCGTCTCCTACTGACTCCCCAACACCTCATCTGCTCCTGTCCTGTCCACTGCCTGACTGACAGGAATAAATCGCGTCCGGATTCAGAATACCGGAGCTATAAAGCATTATTTTTTTATATAAATTTTACTGCAGCACACTGCGTAACACCTGCCTCCCCTCTCATCTGCGATTTCTTGACAGAGTAGAGAACAGAGCAAGACTCTTCATCTCTCGCCTGGACACAGCCTGGATAGATTTGTCGTTTCAGCAGAGCCTTCAACGCCGAAGGAATGTGGGCGGCCCTACTAGGTTACAGTCAATGTAACAGAGACTTAATCACTGTAAAAGTCACTGTAACACTTCACGTCTTAATCATGTACTAGGCCAATATTGTCAGAGTACTACACTTGGCTTCACTCCGAGGACAGCGAGATGTGAGTTTCTACACCACAAGACGGGCAGCCAGCAGCAACTTCACTCTGACTGTAACCTTCTCCAAAACATAGCTACATCTGAAATCATTTATTCCCAGGATGACTCGAGTCTGGAACATGATAGTATTGCATAATGATATCTACCAAATGAAGTCGGTTGATCAAATAATATTGCTGGCCCACAGAGGGCTCCAACTTCATCCTGTTCCCTACTTGTATGTCTCATAACAACAAAAAAACTTTTAAATGAGCTGATGTAGGTAACAGTTCTTTGCTTGTTAAATCCTGTGTAAAAAGAAAAGAGAGTGAGAGAGGGAGAACGAGAGAGAGAGAGAGAGAGAGACAGAGAGAGAGAGAGAGAGAGAGAGAGAGGGGGAACACACCTGAGAGACTGGAGCTGATCTTCACCTTGGATGAACCACATAAATCAGAGGTAATATATGAGCCTCACATTGTTGGCCTCAGAAGTTGTTGTGACGAAGTAATTACTTTGTGGATTCCAGGAGACCTTCCTCTGCTTCCCTGCCCTGTGCTGCCTTCCTCTGCTCCCCTGCCCTGTCCTGCCTTCCTCTGCTCCCCTGCCCTGTGCTGCTTTCCTCTGCTCCCCTGCCCTGTGCTGCCTTCCTCTGCTCCCCTGCCCTGTCCTGCCTTCCTCTGCTCCCCTGCCCTGTGCTGCTTTCCTCTGCTCCCCTGCAGTGTGCTGCCTTCCTCTGCTCCCCTGCCCTGTGCTGCCTTCCTCTGCTCCCATGCCCTGTGCTGCCTTCCTCTGCTCCCCTGCCCTGTGCTACCTTCCTCTGCTCCCCTGCCCTGTGCTGCCTTCCTCTGTTCCCCTGCAGTGTGCTGCCTTCCTCTGCTCCCCTGCCCTGTGCTGCCTTCCTCTGCTTCCCTGGCCTGTGCTGCCTTCCTCTGCTTCCCTGCCCTGTGCTGCTTTCCTCTGCTCCCCTGCCCTGTGCTGCCTTCCTCTGCTCCCCTGCCCTGTGCTGCCTTCCTCTGCTCCCCTGCCCTGTGCTGCCTTCCTCTGCTCCCCTGCCCTGTGCTGCCTTCCTCTGCTCCCCTGCCCTATGTTGCCTTCCTCTGCTTCCCTGCCCTGTGCTGCCTTCCTCTGCTTCCCTGCCCTGTGCTGCCTTCCTCTGCTCCCCTGCCCTATGCTGCCTTCCTCTGCTCCCCTGCCCTATGCTGCCTTCCTCTGCTCCCCTGCCCTGTGCTGCCTTCCTCTGCTCCCCTGCCCTGTGCTGCCTTCCTCTGCTCCCCTGCCCTATGCTGCCTTCCTCTGCTTCCCTGCCCTGTGCTGCCTTCCTCTGCTCCCCTGCCCTATGCTGCCTTCCTCTGCTCCCCTGCCCTATGCTGCCTTCCTTGCTTCCCTGCCCTATGCTGCCTTCCTCCTGCTTCCCTGCCCTGTGCTGCCTTCCTCTGCTCCCCTGCCCTATGCTGCCTTCCTCTGCTCCCTGCCCTATGCTGCCTTCCTTTGCTTCCCTGCCCTGTGCTGCCTTCCTCTGCTTCCTGCCCTGTGCTGCCTTCCTCTGCTCCCTGCCCTATGCTGCCTTCCTCTGCTCCCTGCCCTATGCTGCCTTCCTCTGCTCCCCTGCCCTGTGCTGCCTTCCTCTGCTCCCTGCCCTGTGCTGCCTTCCTCTGCCTCCCTGCCCTGTGCTGCCTTCCTCTGCTTCCCTGCCCTGTGCTGCCTTCCTCTGATACCCTGCCCTGTGCTGCCTTCCTCTGCTTCCCTGCCCTGTGCTGCCTTCCTCTGCTCCCCTGCCCTATGCTGCCTTCCTCTGCGTCCCTGCCCTGTGCTGCCTTCCTCTGCTCCCCTGCCCTGTGCTACCTTCCTCTGCTCCCCTGCCCTGTGCTGCCTTCCTCTGCTCCCCTGCCATGTGCTGCCTTCCTCTGCTTCCCTGCCCTGTGCTGCCTTCACCAGGTAAGAGGAGAGACTGCAAGGGAAGAAGGGATAGACATGGAAAGGAAAAAGGAAGGGGAAACGAGTGAGAAATAGAGAGCGAGTTAGAAAGACAAACAGGCAGACAGACACACAGGAAGACACACGGACATGCACACACACACACAAACACCTGCAACCACAAATAGGTGAGTACAAATAGGTGAGTACAGGGACAGACAAGACAGAGAGTGGGATGAGCTGTGGGACGGAGTGGGACTGGGGTAGTGAAAGGGAAGCTTACAATAGGTATGAAGATTATAATAAAGGAGAGCAGCCAGCGGTATCAGCTGGTACTGGAAGAGTACCGGAAGTACACCAGTCGGTACTCTGCATCTTTAACTTGCCACTACTCTGATAACAACAACAACAACAACAACAACAATAATTAGTAGTAGTAGTAGCAACATCAGTAGTTGTAGTAGTAGTAGTAATACCAGCAGCAGCAGTAGTAGTACTACTACTAGTAGTTGTAGCAGCAGCAGTAGTAGTAGTAGTAGTAGTAGTAATATTAGTATTACAAAATAATCATAATATTATTATTATTAGCATTATTATTATTATTATTATTATTATTATTATTATTATTATTATTATTATTATTAGCATTACAAAATAATAATAAGAAGAAGAAGAACAATAATCAGTATAGCAGCAGCCTCTGTGCTGGAAACTTGCAGAGAAATGTTGCAGTGTCTGTCTCTCCCACTCCTCTATCTTTAATATCTCTCTCTCTCTCTCTCTCTCTCTCTCTCTCTCTCTCTCTCTCTCTCTCTCTCTCTCTCTCTCTCTCTCTCTCTCTCTCTCTCTTCTCTTCTCCGATATTCAGACATTATTATTCTCCATCCATGAACGCTATGGTGACCTCAACTGGAAAGGACCATAGAGATTCCAGACCTTGATGGGGAAGACCGTAGAGTTACCAGACCTTGATGGGGAAGACCGTAGAGTTACCAGACCTTGATGGGGAAGACGAGAGTTACCAGACCTTGATGGAAGACGAGTTACCAGACCTTGATGGGGAAGACCGTAGAGTTACCAGACCTTGATGGGGAAGACCGTAGAGTTACCAGACCTTGATGGGGAAGACCGTAGAGTTACCAGACTTTGATTGGGAATATCGTAGAGTTACCAGACCTTGGTGGGGAAAAGACCGTAGAGTTACCAGAACTTGGTGGGGAAAAGACCGTAGAGTTACCAGACCTTGGTGGGGAAAAGACCGTAGAGTTACCAGACCTTGGTGGGGAAAAGACCGTAGAGTTACCAGACCTTGATGGGGAAGACCGTAGAGTTACCAGACTTTGATTGGGAATATCGTAGAGTTACCAGACCTTGGTGGGGAAAAGACCGTAGAGTTACCAGACCTTGGTGGGAAAACCGTAGAGTTACCAGACTGTGGAAAGACCGTAGAGTTACCAGACCTTGGTGGGGAAAAGGCCGTAGAGTTACCAGACCTTGGTGGGGAAAAGACCGTAGAGTTCCCCGTACGTAATGTTTGTCACAATTATTGCAATGACTTGCGTAGACATCGTGTTTGAATTACAGTGGCTATATATGACTCTAGTAAGGTCCTTGATGGTAGTGACAGTGATGACTGAACCATGCTAGCTAAACCATTACCTTACTCAATACCCGTAATCTATCCAGACCTTTAGGAGTCATCACAATAGTGTGGTGTGCCCCCCTGTAATGTCCCCTTCCCCCGAGATATTCCCGGTAACTTTGTAGGTATCAGTATATATGCTCCTCATTCTAATATATTTTTCTACTAGCTGAATAAAGGAGAGTATGTGGGCGAAATGTCGTTAATAAAGGAATCTTCTTCATCTAAGTAACATATACTTTAACAATAATATTGCCACTACCAAATCGTTTATTAAACTTCCCCGTTTTCATTATTCTTAGTTAATCCTTTTTTTTCGGAGTTTAAGGCCATTATCAGAACCATACAGCTTGAATAAAAATAGAAAAATTACTTTTCCATATATAAAATCTTTTGATTTTTTTTTGCTCACCTTTGACAGGTTTGAACGCAAAATCCGACCATCTTTACCCGGAATATGCACAATGTACCAACTGTCGAAAAGAATTTCTAAAATCTGTGAAAGCTTTCCAAGCGCACGTCAGGCATTTTCATGGTGTGTGGGCGCCTTCCAGATACTCTCCACCTGGAGTACACCCATGACACACACTTCCAGATACTCTCCACCTGGAGTACACCCATGACACACACTTCCAGATACGCTCCACCTGGTCACCATGACACACACTTCCAGATGCTCTCACCTGAGTCACCCATGACACACTTCCAGATGCTCTCCACCTGGAGTACACCCATGACACACACTTCCAGATGCTCTCCACCTGGAGTACACCCATGACACACTTCCAGATGCTCTCCACCTGGAGTACACCCATGACACACACTTCCAGATGCTCTCCACCTGGAGTACACCCATGACACACACTTCCAGATGCTCTCCACCAGTGCTGTAGTGTTTGGCTGCATCACACTCACAGGAATTTCAGAAAAGTGGCGACAGATTGAGCAAGTGATGGTATCCTTTATTACTTCATGCCGAGTCTTGGACAGCCTAGAGTTGTACTCTATTTTCTCTAAGTATTAAACCAGAGTTGTCATTCAGCGCGAGTAGTGGAGGTTCGATCATCCGTCTGCTAATTGCATACCATTCTCTGACTAGCCAGGCTGTTGATGATCGCCTTCCAGAGCCTAGAGAATCTACAGTCCTTCCACTTCTTCAATTGTCAAGAAATTTAATGAAACTTCATCTGAAGGTCACCGATGCTATGAAAATTTATTTTCTTAGAGTAATTAGAGTTTAAAGACTTCAAAAATTTCTAGGAGTCTCAAACATTCCATTAACTGAAGACGCTAGTAATGTGTGCCAAGTGTTCGATATTCATGCAATTCCTGATGTTTCAAGAACTTCAAAATTGTCAAGGGTTCCAAACATTCCAAGGATTCTAGAAATTCAAGTTCAAGAGTTTGCCTATTTTCATTTCAATTAAAAATACTGAATGCAAATAGAAAATTGTATTTTTTTTTTTCTTTTTGAGAAACCTATTTTTCATATATATATCCAGAAAATAAAGTAAAGCTGGTAGAGTTTTCAGTGTTCCAAAGATCACTGTGTTTACACAAGATGAGAAACACTGTGTTGATATACTGTGAGGAATTTATACAAATTCTTCTCTACTGTGTTAGACTCTCTTACCAGCGTCCTCAGAGTATCTCACTAAACTCTCTTACCAGCGTCCTCAGAGTATCTCACTAAACTCTCTTACCAGCGTCCTCAGAGTCCCACTAAACTCTCTTACCAGCGTCCTCAGAGTCCCACTAAACTCTCTTACCAGCGTCCTCAGAGTCCCACTAAACTCTCTAACCAGCGTTCTCAGAGTCCCACTAAACTCTCTAACCAGCGTCCTCAGAGTATCTCACTAAACTCTCTTACCAGCGTCCTCAGAGTATCTCACTAACTCTTACCAGCTCCTCAGGTCCACTAAACTTCTACCAGCGTCCTCAGAGTCCCACTAAACTCTCTTACCAGCGTCCTCAGAGTCCCACTAAACTCTCTTACCAGCGTCCTCAGAGTCCACTAAACTCTCTTACCAGCGTCCTCAGAGTCCACTAAACTCTCTTACCAGCGTCCTCAGAGTCTCACTAAACTCTCTTACCAGCGTCCTCAGAGTCCCACTAAACTCTCTTACCAGCGTCCTCAGAGTCCCACTAAACTCTCTTACCAGCGTCCTCAGAGTCCCACTAAACTCTCTTACCAGCGTCCTCAGAGTCCCACTAAACTCTCTTACCAGCGTCCTCAGAGTCCACTAAACTCTCTTACCAGCGTCCTCAGAGTCTCACTAAACTCTCTACCAGCGTCCTCAGAGTCCCACTAAACTCTCTTACCAGCGTCCTCAGAGTCCCACTAAACTCTCTTACCAGCGTCCTCAGAGTCCCACTAAACTCTCTTACCAGCGTCCTCAGAGTCCCACTAAACTCTCTTACCAGCGTCCTCAGAGTCCCACTAAACTCTCTTACCAGCGTCCTCAGAGTCCCACTAAACTCTCTTACCAGCGTCCTCAGAGTCCACTAAACTCTCTTACCAGCGTCCTCAGAGTCCCACTAAACTCTCTTACCAGCGTCCTCAGAGTCCACTAAACTCTCTTACCAGCGTCCTCAGAGTCCCACTAAACTCTCTTACCCACGTCCTCAGAGTCCCACTAAACTTCTTACCAGCGTCCTCAGAGTCCCACTAAACTCTTACCAGCGTCCTCAGAGTCCCACTAAACTCTCTTACCAGCGTCCTCAGAGTCCCACTAAACTCTCTAACCAGCGTCTCAGAGTCCACTAAACTCTCTACCAGCGTCCTCAGAGTCCCACTAAACTCTCTTACCAGCGTCCTCAGAGTCCCACTAAACTCTCTTACCAGCGTCCTCAGAGTCCCACTAAACTCTCTTACCAGCGTCCTCAGAGTCCCACTAAACTCTCTTACCAGCGTCCTCAGAGTCCCACTAAACTCTCTTACCAGCGTCCTCAGAGTCCCACTAAACTCTCTTACCAGCGTCCTCAGAGTCCCACTAAACTCTCTTACCAGCGTCCTCAGAGTCCCACTAAACTCTCTTACCAGCGTCCTCAGAGTCCCACTAAACTCTCTAACCAGCGTCCTCAGAGTCCACTAAACTCTCTAACCAGCGTCCTCAGAGTCCCACTAAACTCTCTAACCAGCGTCCTCAGAGTCCCACTAAACTCTCTTACCAGCGTCCTCAGAGTCCCACTAAACTCTCTTACCAGCGTCCTCAGAGTCCCACTAAACTCTCTTACCAGCGTCCTCAGAGTCCCACTAAACTCTCTTACCAGCGTCCTCAGAGTCCCACTAAACTCTCTTACCAGCGTCCTCAGAGTCCACTAAACTATCTTACCAGCGTCCTCAGAGTCCCACTAAAATCTCTTACCAGCGTCCTCAGAGTCCCACTAAACTCTCTTACCAGCGTCCTCAGAGTCCACTAAACTCTCTTACCAGCGTCCTCAGAGTCCCACTAAACTCTCTAACCAGCGTCCTCAGAGTCCCACTAAACTCTCTTACCAGCGTCCTCAGAGTCCACAAACCTCTTACCAGCGTCTCAGAGTCCCACTAAACTCTCTTACCAGCGTCCTCAGAGTCCCACTAAACTCTCTTACCAGCGTCCTCAGAGTCCCACTAAACTCTCTTACCAGCGTCCTCAGAGTCCCACTAAACTCTCTTACCAGCGTCCTCAGAGTCCCACTAAACTCTCTAACCAGCGTCCTCAGAGTCCCACTAAACTCTCTAACCAGCGTCCTCAGAGTCCCACTAAACTCTCTAACCAGCGTCCTCAGAGTCCCACTAAACTCTCTAACCAGCGTCCTCAGAGTCCCACTAAACTCTCTTACCAGCGTCCTCAGAGTCCCACTAAACTCTCTAACCAGCGTCCTCAGAGTCCCACTAAACTCTCTACCAGCGTCCTCAGAGTCCCACTAAACTCTCTACCAGCGTCCTCAGAGTCCCACTAAACTCTCTACCAGCGTCCTCAGAGTCCCACTAAACTCTCTACCAGCGTCCTCAGAGTCCCACTAAACTCTCTTACCAGCGTCCTCAGAGTCCCACTAAACTCTCTACCAGCGTCCTCAGAGTCCACTAAACTCTCTAACCAGCGTCCTCAGAGTCCCACTAAACTCTCTTACCAGCGTCCTCAGAGTCCCACTAAACTCTCTTACCAGCGTCCTCAGTGTCCCACTAAACTCTCTTACCAGCGTCCTCAGAGTCTCACTAAACTCTCTTACCAGCGTCCTCAGAGTCCCACTAAACTCTCTACCAGCGTCCTCAGAGTCCCACTAAACTCTCTTACCAGCGTCCTCAGAGTCCCACTAAACTCTCTAACCAGCGTCCTCAGAGCCCCCTAAACTCTTACCAGCGTCCTCAGAGTCCTAAACTCTCTTACCAGCGTCCTCAGAGTCCCACTAAACTCTCTTACCAGCGTCCTCAGAGTCCCACTAAACTCTTTTACCAGCGTCCTCAGAGTCCACTAAACTCTCTAACCAGCGTCCTCAGAGTCCCACTAAACTCTCTAACCAGCGTCCTCAGAGTCCCACTAAACTCTCTAACCAGCGTCCTCAGAGTCTCACTAAACTCTCTAACCAGCGTCCTCAGAGTCCACTAAACTCTCTAACCAGCGTCCTCAGAGTCTCCACTAAACTCTCTACCAGCGTCCTCAGAGTCCACTAAACTCTCTAACCAGCGTCCTCAGAGTCCCACTAAACTCTCTTACCAGCGTCCTCAGAGTCCCACTAAACTCACCTTCTTACTTTTTATTTCTTTTACATATTTGTTTTCATATTTATTTCTTTTCATTATTTCTTGTTTTCTTTTTCTCATATTTCGTATATTTTTTAAGTTTCTTTTTTTATGTTTTTATCATTTATCATTTGTTCATATTTGTTTATATTTGTCCACATTTTTCAAAAATGTTTTTTCTCTTTTTATTCTTTTATGTATTATATTACATTTGTTTTTTAGCTGCTTGGGTAAAAAAAAAGATTATCTCATATTTTATTAATTATTTTTATTCCACATACGTATTATTTAATTTTTGCTCTTCTTGATTTTCTCTTTGATGTTTTAATTAATTTTCACATTTCTTTCGTATCTTTCATGTATTTTTAATATTTTTTGCTGTTTACTTTTGTATTCCATTTTTCAAAATTTAATATGCATTTTTTAAGGATTCTTGCATATTTTTCAGTTAATTAATTTTTTCTCCTTATTTTTCAATTTTTCTTCTGGTTTTTCTTATTTTCTCATTCATATATTTTTTTAAAATACCCAAATTTTTTTATTGTTTTTTTTAATCTTTATTTTTGACACAGAATAGGTAATAAGAAAAGAATCTTCTTTTCACTTCAACATCAATGTATAAAATGGAGTATTTTAATAGACTGATTAACATTTTTCTCGCTGTGATGAATGTGCATGAAAAACGTCCACTCATAAGCGAATTATCTGACTAAAAATAATAACAGTTCGATAACTACTGACACAATGCACAAGAAATTTGAAGACCTGTGGAAAATATTAATTATATAAACCCTAAAAAGGGAAGTAGAAATTAAGTTTTTAGGACCTTTGATTTTATCCCCCCACCCCAAAAAAAAAAACATACTTTCTACAGCACCGGAGTCGTAACCCGAACTTTCTTCACAACCCAAAACTGGGTCTCCTGATTCTCAAACACACAACCTCACCCTAATCCTCCTCCTTCTCCTGTTTACTGCAAATATTGCACCAAAATCTCAATCTCTTTGTGCTTGGTGTACAGTTTGCCAATTTCCTGTGAGGTCTGGCCCGAGTTTTGTTGGTCAACTTTTTGTTTACTTGAGACAGTTCGTCCACCTTCGCTGCCAGTTTTAAAGACTTTTCTTTTTAATTTAAAAATCTCTTCCCGAGAGTTTTAAGTAATAGTTAACTTTAGGGTTTTTCAAGTCATATAAGCACGTAAATAAATAAATATATATGTATATCTATCTATGTATCTTTATATATATACATATATATATATATATATATATATATATATATATATATATATATATATATATATATATATATAGTAGCTCTAAGCCTTTCGTGTTGCAATCAACACATCTCAACACATCATTAGGAGCTTGCAATGTTGCAGAAATGAGTATGAGGTACCAGCAGATTCGTTCAGATTAACGTTCTTGCTAAGAATGAGGTAAGAAGGTAATTTAGTTTATTATCTTTATTATGCACCCCATACCTATCCTGTGGGTGGTAGTCAAAGATTTACAGAGGTACATAATGGGTCCAGGGACTGGACCCCAAAGTTTTGATAGCTGAACAAGGTACACAGGTAATGAACTCACAAGTTGCAAAGGTAATGAATCATCTACACGTCTATACATGGTTACAATCATAAACAAATTATAAAGTGATGAGCAATTCACACGTCCACACCTGGTCACAACTGTACAACTGAAATTAATTATTAATGCAAATTTTAATTGTTGGGTCACACACACACACACACACACACACACCCATACACACACACACACACACACACACACACACACACACACCATACACATACACACACACTCACACACACACACACACACACACATATACAGTAACAGACGCAATCTTCCCACCGGGATATCAGATCCTGAGGAAAGATAGAAGGAGCAGAGGGGTAGGAGGGGTTGCACTGCTCATTAAAAATCGATGGGGATTTGAGAAAATGGAAGGAATGGAGGAGATTGGACAAAGGGATTACATAGTAGGTACAATTCAGTCTGGGGAACATAAGGTAGTCATTGCAGTGATGTATAACCACCATAGAACTGCAGGAGGCCAAGAGAGGAAAATGAAGAGAGCAACAGAGCAATGGTGGACACACTAGCTGAGGTAGCAAGAAGAGCTCACTCAAGCAGAGCAAAGTTATTGGTTATGGGCGATTTCAACCACAGGGAGATCGATTGGGAAAACCTGGAACCACATTGGGGTCCCGAAACATGGAGAACCAAGATGATGGATGTGGTACTGGAAAACCTCATGTTTCAACATGTTAGGGACAATAGCAGAGAGAGAGGGGAGGATGAACCAGCAAGACCGGACCTCGTGTTCACCCTGAGTAGCTCGGAGCTAGTGATCACGTAGTTCCGAGCTTTCAGATTCAGATTATTTTATTTTCTCTGTAAGGATTACAATGTGTGCTAGAAACGAGTATGCACAGATAAGAAGGGAGGCTCAGCGACAGTACAAAAACAACATAGCATCGAAAGTCAAGTCTGACCGGATACTGCTGTATAGCCACATTAGGAGGAAGACAACAGTCAAAGACTAGATAATCAGGCTGAGGAAAGAAGGTGGGGAACTCACAAAAAACGATTAAGAGGTATGTGAGGAGCTCAACACGAGATTTAACGAAGCATTTACAGTGGAGACAGGAAGGACTCTGGGAAGACAGAACAGAGGGGGACACCAACAAAGAATATACCAACAAGTGTTGGATGAAATACACACAATGGAGGAGGAGGTGAAGAAGCTGCTAAGTGACCTTGATACCTCAAAGAGGATGGAACCTGACAACATCTCTCCGTGGGTCCTTAGAGAGGGAGCAGAGACGCTGTGTGTGCCACTAACCACAATTTTCAACACATCCCTTGAAACTGGGCAACTACCTGAGGTAATGGAAGATGGAAAATGTAGTCCCCATTTTTAAGAAAGAAGACAGAAACGAGGCACTAAACTATAGACCAGTGTCATTGACGTGTATAGTATGCAAAGCCATGGAGAAGAATACCTGACAGGGAGGCAACAGAGAGTCATGGTACGTGATGAGGTATCACAATGGGCGCCTGTGACGAGCGGGGTCCCACAAGGGTCAGTCCTAGGACCAGTGCTGTTTTTGGTATATGTAAATGACATGATGGAAGGGATAGACTCAGAAGTGTCCCTGTTCGCAGATGATGTGAAGTTAATGAGGAGAATTAAATGAGATGAGAACCAGGCAGGATTGCAAAGAGACCTGGAAGGCTGGAAGCTTGGTCCAACAGAGTATAGAATAGGTGGCCAAAGACTGCAAACCTCACTCAAGGAGAAGGATCTTGGGGTGAGTATAATACCGAGTACATCTCCGGAAGCGCACAACAACTAGATAACTGCTGCAGCATATGGGCGCCTGGCAACCCTGAGAATAACGTTCCGATACCTCAGTAAGGAATCGATCAAGACTCTATACACCATGTACGTCAGGTCCATACTGGAGTGTGCAGCATCAGTTTGGAACCCACACCTAATCAAACACGTCAAGAAATTAGAGAAAGTGCAAAGGTTTGCAACGGTGCCCCGTGGCCTTATTGCTAAAGCTCTCGCTTCACACGGCGAGGGTTTGCGTTCGATTCCCAGCGAGGGTAGAAACATTGGGCGTTTCTTTACACCGGTTGTCTATGTTCACCCATCAGTAAAATGGGTACCTAGGAGTTAATCGACTGGTGTGGGTCGCATCATGGGACAAGGACCTAATTTGCCCGAAATGCTGTGCATAACAAGTGACTTTCTATATAGTAGTATGTCATTGATGTCAGCTAGGCCTGTATACCTTGTACATGTATTTGTAGTAAATTTAGATAGTATTATTATAACAAGGCTAGTTCCAGAGATCAGGGGAATGTCCTACGAAGAAAGGTTAAGGGAAATCGTCCTGGAGGACGGGAGGGTTAGGGAAGACATGATAACGACATACAAAATACTGCGAGGAATTGACAAGGTGGGCAGAGACAGGAAGTTCCAGAGATGGGACACAGAAACAAGGGGTCACAATTTGAAGTTGAAGACTTAGATGAGTCAAAGAGATGTTAGGAAGTATTTCTTTAGTCATAGAGTTGTGAGGAAGTGGAATAGTCTGGCAAGTGAAGTACTGGAGGCAGGAACCATACATAGTTTTAAGACGAGGTATGATAAAGCTCATGGAGCAGGGAGAGAGAGGACCTAGTAGCCATCAGTGAAGAGGCGGAGCCAGGAGCTATGTATCGACCCCTGCAACCACAAATAGGTGAATACAAATAGGTAAGTACACGAGCACACAAAGGAGACGCTTATTATTATCATTAGTGTCCCGGGCATAACAGTGGCAAGTGCCAGCAAGATTAAGTATTATAGGAATAGAATTATCCCTCAAGCACTGGTAA
Organism: Cherax destructor; assembly: GCA_009830355.1. Classification (NCBI taxonomy): domain Eukaryota; kingdom Metazoa; phylum Arthropoda; class Malacostraca; order Decapoda; family Parastacidae; genus Cherax; species Cherax destructor. The sequence goes on from WNWK01008163.1 coordinate 56,425, forward strand.
TGGAGTGATTACCTAGCGAACTTAACATTTGTGACATGACACTATATTAAACATTCAGTCAGACTTTGGGACGATATGAAAGACTTTACAGTCTGAATATAGATATATTTGGCATTTGTCTTAGGAATCTTCTGTGAACAATAAGAAAACGGGTCTACGGCAAACTACCTTAAAACTGAAGGAATACAACCATATTTTTTCCAAGGGCAGACAGCCATAGTTCATTTATCCTTCTAGACACTCTGGGCAGATGCTGGTCTAGCCCAAGATGGCAGGGAAACAGACCCTAATTCCTTGGAATAGAACCATGACACTTAAGGCAATCCAGTTAGTTAGTTTGATATCTTTATTATGCACCCCATACCCATCCTGTGGGCGGTAGTCAAAAGATTACAGAGGTACATAATGGGTCCATGGACTGGACCTCAAAGTTTGATAGCTGAGCAAGTTACAAAGGTAATGAACTCAGATGGTCACAATCATGACAAGTTACAAAGGTATTTGCAGATTACAGAGGTATATATAGGGTCCAGAGACTGGGCCCCAAAGTTTTGATAGCTGAACAAGGTACAATGGTAATTAATTCACTAGTTACAAGGTAATGAATCATGTAAGTAAATTTACTTACGTCTGTACATGGTTGCACTCATGAACAAATTATAAAGCAATGAGCAATCTATTAGTCTACACCCAGCCACAACTGTAATGAGTTATTGGTGCAAATTTTAATTACAGACCATTCTGGAAAAATACCCTGACTTTGCTCCCTGTAAATAAAGCATTGACACGTGTGTGTGTGTGTGTGTGTGTGTATGTACATGTGTGTATGTGTATGTGTGTATGTATATACATGTATGCGTGTGTATGTGTATATGTGTGTGTGTGTGTGACCCAACAATTAAGGCAATCCAGAGAAAGCAAATGCGATAGTAATTATGGACAATTTAGATTATAGTGGAAAAATGAATATTTTATTAAAAGACTGGGAAACTTACGAGCCCCTTAAAAAGGACAATTTGCATCAACTTAATAGTAAGTTTAATAATCAGCTTAGAACATTACTGAAAGGTAATGAGGAACTGATTAAACAGGTAACAGCTAGGTGGGCGACACTATCTCACATGTACGGTTTGAATGAAATCCACAAGCCCGGTTTTCCAGTGAGACCTATTATTAGCTCGGTGGGGTCGGCGACTTATGCCTTGTCAATATGGCTGGTAAAAATATTATCTGCAATGCATGGCAACACTTCTGAAGCCCACATGAAAAACAACATTGACCTCATTGAAAATTTGAAAAATGTTAATATTATCGATTTTACACTAGTTAGTTTTGACGTCACAGTGTTGTTCACCCGAGTGCCTGTTCCTGATTTGTTATCTTATCTGGAAGAAGAATTAGTTGAGTTCTCCATGCCATTCGATAAGAACATTATTACTGAGTTGATTAAGTTGTGTGCATTTGACTGCAAGTTTAAGTTTGAAGGGAAATATTACGCTCAAAGGCAGGTAATGGCTATGGGAAATTCATTGTCTCCCCTATTAAGCAATTTATATATGGAATTTTTTTAGACTAAGCTTTGAAAGATATCTTGTCCCGTGAAGCTAAGTGGTTCAGATATGTGGATGACATCTTGTGTCTTGGGCCGAATTATTTAAACCTGAACACATTTTTACCGAGACTTAACTCTCTTGTCCACTCTATCAAATTCACCGTAGAGACAGAAGTGGACCTTAAACTTCCATTCTTAGACGTTCTGATCCACAGGTTGGATAGAATGTGTATAGTATATAGGGAGGCCACGAACGTGTGTTCATATATTCACTGCTACTCCAGCCATGAAACTGCACGAATGTGCAGCCCTGAGTTTCTTGATGAGGAAATTAGGAAAATCTTTGATATTCCTAGAAAACTATGTTACCCTAAGGAGTTTGTAGAAACTGCTTTGCTGGCAATTAGGGAAATTTATCATAGAACTTAACCTAGAATAACTCCTCAGACCAAGAATGTGCTTGCCCTGCCATACAAAGAGAATTTATCGGTCCTCAAGAATGTCTTAAAAAAATATATATGTTGAACAAGAATTCCCCACAACACTGTGTTAGTGGTGCCCCACAACCCTGTGTTGGTGGTGCCCCACAACACTGAGTTGGTGGTACCCCACAACACTGTGTTGGTGGTGCTTACAGGATTGGGTGCTATGGATGAAGCTTATCTTATGTGGGACTGACTGGCAAAGGTATAGATGTTAGAATAACACAACATCGATATTTAATAAGAACAGCTCAGGAATCAAATGCAATATTCAACCATGTACTTCATGGCTAGAAAGAAAGATTTTAGAATTGGCAATTATAAAACGATGAACATTCACTATAAAATGGTAGTTGTTGATTAATCCAGCTCGATTTGCTTATAATTGAGGCGATTATGCATAACGTAAAACTGGATTCAAATATGAATGCTCTGGATTATGTTAGGTGTCATGGTTCCACTACAAGGAATTAGGGTCTGTTTCCCTACCATCTTGGGTTAGATCAGTGTCTGCCCAGAGAGTCTGGTAGGATAGATAAACTATGGCTGTCTGCCCTTGAATAAACTATAGATGCCTCCCTTCAGTTTTAAGGGAGTCTGCCATAGACCCTTTTTCTTAATTTTCATAGAAAATTGTTAAGAAAAATGCCAGATATATCTATGTTCAGAATGTAAAGTCTTTTATATTGTCTCAAAGTCTGTCAGAATGTTTCATACATTGTCATGTCACATGTTAAGTTCGCTACATAATCACTCCATTACCAGTGCTTGAGGGCCGACTATCTTCTATTCCAATAATATTCAATCTTGCTGGCACTTGCCACTGTTATGAATGTGGCAGTAAGCGTCTCCTACCTCCTACCTCATTCTGCTGTGACTACTCATTTCTGCAACATTGCAAGCTCTTGATAATGTGTTGAACCAGGTTGCCCAGCTTATGTGGCATTTGTGATGGTCGAGTGGTTAAGAGCACTGCCTGGGAATCTTGACCATCCTCAGTAGTAGTATCGAGTCCTGCTGACTGCGATCTTTCTCATAATATATATATGTATGTATGTGTGTGTACTCACCTAATTGTACTCACCTAATTGTGGTTGCAGGGGTCGAGACTCAGCTCCTGGCCCCGCCTCTTCGCTGTCTGCTACTGGGTCTCTGCTCTCCCTGCTCCATGAGCTTTATCATACCTTGTCTTAAAACTATGTATGGTTCCTGCCTCCACTATATCTTTCTCTAGACTATTCCACTTCCTGACTACTCTGTGGCTGAAGAAATGCTTCCTAACATCCCTTTGACTCATCTGAGTCTTCAGCTTCCAGTTGTGTCCCCTTGTTTCTGTGTTCCCTCTCTGGAACATCCTGTCACTGTCTACCTTGTCAATTCCCCGCAGTATTTTGTATGTCTTTATCATGTCTCCTCTGACCCTTCTTTCCTCCAGTGTTGTTAGTCCTATTTCCCTCAACCTTTCTTCATAAGACAGACCCCTGAGTTGTGGAACTAACCTTGTCGCAAACCTTTGCACTTTCTCTAGTTTCTTTACGTGTGTGTGTGCGTGTGTGTGCAAAATAACCACAATGAAATAATAGAGAAATTCCAAGCGCTTTCGTGACTACTCACATTATCATGGAACTATAAAGCACAAAACATCAACAAGAAGGCTTATAAAAGGGGCAAGACTACACCTCACAATCACATCATAACAAAGATCGCACCTCACATTAGCGTGACGGCACCCGACTCTGTGAGGCGCACCTGAAACTCTACCAAATTTTATTAATTATAAATTAATCCAATTTATATAAACCAAAAGAAATAATCCAGTGAATGCGTCTTCTTGGTTTTAGTCTGGCTCAAAGTTTTAAGAGTCAGCGACTACAAAAACAAAAGTCTTAAAGGCAGAAGTTCAATAATACAGTAGCCATAAAGAAACATATTATAAATGTTATACAGTACATTTTTATAATGTGAATAAGACACATGAGAAAGACACATGTATTGAATAGCGTTTATAGTAACATACTTGTCTGACACATCAGTACCATGGTATCTTGGTACCAGAGATATCTTTAGCTACTCAACTGCTAACAACTGTTGACCTACTTCCACTAGTGTGCCACCTCTCCTGTGACCTCAAGCTGCTACACCTCACTTTCCAGTTATAGCTTCTTGCCCACATGTTTCTGCTTTAGGCTATGGAAATGAGCATCTTGTACCAAGGCTGGTGGAAAATCGCATCATACTGCCTCTCCACTTCATCTACTTCGTCTTCCACCAAGGTTCCCTCGCCTTCATGTGTCAGTGTGACTTGTAAATAGTCCAAATCGGACCAAAAGGTCGTCATAATCTTCTGTTTCCTATGTGTTGGACGAAACAAGTAGCTAGAAAATGGCTGATACGATAATGAAGATCCATTAAAAATATATATTTTAAATGTTCTTCTGGGATTCGAAGTGTGTGGCAGAAAGTGTCTGAAGATCTAATCAAGGAATTATAGCATTTAAAAAATATTTACTCAGCAATTCCAGAGAAAAAACACCAAACATTCAAATACTTAATGGTTTGTATCATTTAAAACTTGACGTTTTATTACGAATTGCACTGAGAATATTCTTCACTCTTCCAGTTACGGTTGCAGAAGCAGAACGTTCCATCAGCACTCTGGCTAGAGTAAAACGTGCTTATACCAACTCTGTGTCCGTGCCTAGTCCTGGCCCCGAGTTGGCTGAGAGATGGGGCTCAACACAGAGCCTATTCCTGGCCCCGGGTTGGATGAGGGCCCAACAAAGTGCCTAGTCCTGGCCCCGGGTTGGCTGAGGGATGAGGGCCCAACAAAGTGCCAAGTACTGGCTCTGGGTTGGCTGAGAGATGGGGCCCAACACAATGCCTAGTCCTGGCCCCGGGTTGCCCAAGAGATGGGGCCCAACACAATGTCTAGTCCTGACCCCGGGTTGACTGAAGAATGAGGCTCAACACAGAGCCTATTCCTGGCCCCGGGTTGGCTGAGGGATGGGACCTAACACAGTGCCTAGTCCTGGCCCCGGGTTGGCTGAGGGATGGGGCCCAACACAGTGCCTAGTCCTGGCCCCTGGTTGGCTGAGGGATGGGGCCCAACATAGAGCATAGTCCTGGCCCCGGGTTGGTCGGCATGACCTCCGTTCTGATCTTCGTTGTATCAGTCGTATACAAAGGTCAGCGAGGTTGCACTACAAGTTCATTTGCCATTTTCAACAAATACCTATGCATGTCCGCTTTTTCCAGCCATTTAAATTATAAAGAATAACAGTCGGAACCGACTAGACGTAGACCCGGATATAAGAACCTCGGAACCGACTAGACGTAGACCCGGATATAAGAACCTCGGAACCGACTAGACGTAGACCCGGATATAAGAACCTCTCATTAGATAACTGCTTGACTTGAAACATTGCCACCCTTCACGCCAAGACATTCTTCCCAGTGATTGGTTGGTTAATAGGTAAATTAGTCTGCATGTAACCTTATCAACACTAAACAAGAATACTACTTTAATCCCTAAAATAGGGATTAAAGTAAAGTCTCAGCATATATTCGCTGAGAGAAATGCACTTCTCAGGGAATATAACTTAGCATGTTGATTATTTAGAACGTTATTAGTCATATGATGACCCGCAGCTGGAGTTTTGGTCATCTGACCGAGACCTTTCCCTGGCTTACCCCTCGACCCCTTTAAAAATATGGTTATGATTACAATCATTTTTCCGGATCCGATTCAGATCATAATGTTACGTAATGGTATGGTAATGAGGGAGAATAATGACAATAATGAAAAGTCGATAATACAAACATAATGAAGGATGATTTTTGCATGTCCAGATCTAATCGCTTGTTTTTCATCCTTTGGTTTTCGTTTTTTAACCGTATTTGAAGGAGAGAGAGAGAAACAGAAAGAGAGATAAAAAAAACAAGAGAGGGAGATAGAGAAAAAACAGCGAGAAAGAAAAAGCATCAAGAGAAAAAGAGTGAGAGAGATAAAGCAAGAGAGAGAAAAAACAGCAAGAGAGAGAGAGAGAGAATCAGACAGATAGACAGACAGCAAAATTATAAGAAAGCAAGAGAAAGATATGTCAAAAGAAAAACTGAACAAAAAGAGTAAGGAAAGAAAAGAAGAGAGAACACAACAGGAAGAGAGGGAGGGAGAAAAAAAAGGCAAGGGAGAGATAAAGAAAGTAGGAGAATAAGAAAGGGAGCTAAAGAGTTTAAAAGATTAAGCGGAAGAGCAAGTAAAGAACTTCCTTCCTTAGACGCTGTCTTGAAGACAATTCTCTTTCTGAGACATATTGACTCAACGTCATAACCCCGTCCTACTGTCACCGTGAAAAGTGATAAAGTGAGGGACACAGACAGACAGAAAACAGACAGAGACAAAGAAAATGACATCAACTAAATAAAGTCAGTTGGCCAAATGAAATCGCTGGCCCACAGGTGGGTCCAGCTTCAGCCTGTTCCCTCTTATTATGTCTTTTAACAATAAAAAGGCTTTCAATTGAGCTGATGTAGGTAATTGCTCTTAGCTTGTAAAAAAAATTAGGAACCTTAAACCGATGGTAATGTCACTAGGACGGCATGGTACAGGGGTTAACGCACATGCCCGCTTGTTTTAGGCCTGGCTTACCGTGGGTTTGAACCTTCCGTTCTGTGAGCTATCAGATGTAAGATGCAAGGTTAATAAGCATCAGGTATTGACTAGATCACATTGCTTACGCACACCTGTACCTCCATGATGGCGATTACAAAAAACTTATTTTTCACCTATAGGGCCACATTCTGAGAGTAATTATAGTCTACCTGCTAGTAACTCTAACTTCACAAAAAAAACATAATAGGTTAGATTTAAGAATTTTATAGAGTCGATATCGAAAAAAAAAAATTTAAGACATTCAAGAAAATGTTCTTTGGATTCCAGAAGCAAACTGAAGACAATAGCGAAGAAAAGACACGTTGGTGGACCAGCCTTTATTGGCACAACTGTTACCATCGTTGTGCCAATAAAAGAGATCCCTGCAACGACTCCACAGTCAGGAAATACACTTTATTAAGATAGAAACATTGACAGAAGGAGCAGAAGAAACACACTTAAAAACTGTATATAAGCTCATCAATGAAGATAAAAAAAAATCAAGATAATTTCTTGGTACCATTAACAGGAAGAAAATATGACAGTTTCTAATGGGCAAAAATACTGTGCAGATGCCAGAGTGAAGATGTATGTTTTAACAAGTAGCGGTAGTAGTAAATATATAAATAATGCACACACACACACACACACACACACACACACACACACATACACACACAGAAACGAGGCACTAAACTATACACCAGTGTCACTTATGTGTATAGTGTGCAAAGTCATGGAGAAGATTATCAGGAGGAGAGTGGTGGAGCACCTGGAACGGAACAAGATTATTAAACGACAACCAGCACGGATTCATGGAAGGCAAATCCTGTGTCATAAGCCTTCTGGAGTTTAATGACAAAGTAACAGAAGTAAGACACGAGAGAAAGAGGTGGGTTGACTGCATTTTCTTGGACTGTAAGAAGACCTTCGACACAGTTCCTCACAAGAGATTAGTGCAAAACCTAGAGTATCAGGCGTGTATAACAGGAAGGGCACTGCAATGGATCAGAGAATACCTGACAGGGAGGCAACAACGGGTCATAGTACGTGACGAGGTATCACAGTGGGCGCCTGTGACGAGCGGGGTCCCACAGAGGTCAGTCCTAGGGCCAGTAATATTCTTAGTATATGTGAATGACATGACGGGCGGGATATACTCAGAAGTGTCCCTGTTCGCAGATGATGTGAATTAATGAGGAGAATTAAATCAGAGGAGGATCAGGCAGGACTTCAAAGAGACCTGGACAGGCTGGACACCTGGTCCAGCAACTGGCTTATCGAATTTAACCCCGCCAAATGCAAAGTCATGAAGATCGGGGAAGGGCAAAGAAGACCGCAGACAGAATATAAGCTAGGTGACCGAAGACTGCAAACCTCGCTCAAGGAGAAAGATCTTGGGGTGAGTATAACACCGAGCACGTCTCCTGAAGCACACATCAACCAGATAAATTGCTGCAGCATACGGGTGACTGGCAAACCTGAGAATAGCGTCCCGATACCTTAGTAAGGAATCGTTCAAGACACTGTACACCGTGTACGTCAGGCCCATTCTAGAGTATGCAGCACCAGTTTGGAACCCATACCTGGTCAAGCACGTCACGAAATTAGAGAAAGTGCAAAAGTTTGCGACAAGGTTAGTTCCAGAGCTAAGGGAAATGTCCTATGAAGAAAGGTTAAGGGAAATCGGCCTGACAACACTGGAGGACAGGAGGGTTAGGAGAGACATGATAACGACATACGAAATACTGCGTGGAATAGATAAGGTGGACAGAGACAGGATGTTCCAGAGAGGGGACACGAAAACAAGGGGTCACAATTGGAAGTTGAAGACTCAGACGAGTCAAGGGGATGTTAGGAAGTATTTGTTCAGTCATAGAGTTAGTCAGGAAGTGGAATAGTCTAACAAGTGATGTAGTATAGGCAGGAACCATACATAGCTTTAAGACGAGGTATGATAAAGCTCATGGAGCAGGGAGAGAGTGAACCTGGTAGCGACCAGTGAAGAGGCAGGGCCAGGAGCTATTATTCGACCCCTACAGCCACAATTAGGTGAGCACACACATAAACACACACACACACACACACACACACACACACACACACACACACAGTTCTCAACAAGACACATTAGGACCACGACAGCAGTGGTTGGGCAGCAGTAAAAATCGCCCACGTTGTCCAGAGTAGCTGTTAAGAGGGTTTTACTAGCAATTCCCCTTGACGTAGTTCCCTCTTACAAACTCCAGCAGACGTTTCCTGCCAAGGGGCCGCTCAGACAACTGCGTGTGTAATGAGATAACTGTGAAGTTTCAACTCTAGTCCTTGCTGTTCTTTCCTATTCACAAGACTCCAAATTTTACTTAATTTGCAAAATAATATTTATTTTCCCACGTGTAGACTAGAAAACAGCAAATAACAAGAAAGTGAATATGTTGACTCCCGAGTGGAGGAACAAGGTCACCTTATTTAGGGACGACAGGTCAGGTAAACAGCAACACTGGACCTGCTGGGTCACGCTGCTGAAGAGTTATGAAGAAAATAAATCTTGGGTACCTTATAAAATGGTTGATGTAGTATAGTTATGATAGTAACATGTGAGAAAGACCTACTGAACGTTGGCCAGTAGGCATAATGTATTGCTCTTACATTATAATGCTATAAACTTGTATTACATTATTATATTGTTATATCATTTTATTATTGTATCATTATTTTACTGCATCACAAGTTTTTTTTTAATTTAATATCTTTATTATGCTCACCATACCCACGGTGTGGGTGGTAGTCAAAAGATTACAGAGGTACATAATGGGTCCAGGGACTGGGCTGCAAAATTTTGATAGCTGAACAAGTTACAGTGATAATGAACTATTTACATGTTTATATCTGGTCACGATACTGTATTATTTATGCAACCATTAATTAGATCACACACACAAACAAAAACAAAGCTTAAGTGGTAATGTTTTATTTACAGGCTATTTTTTTCTAGAATGATTGGTAATATACGACTGTGGATAAAATACTTCGACATGTCCTGAACATTTCTGAGTGAGTTGTCTCTAAATTCATTAATTTTATCGCATTCCAGCACATAGTGACGCAGGGTGTGACAACTGTCCATCTGGGAAAGTTTACATGTCGTTTGGTCTGCTTCTGTTGGTACTGATTTAACCTGCCAGAGATACTGATAACCCAGCCGGAGGCGGCCGATAGTGACAGCCAAGAGTCTGCTTATTTTGTTGGATGCGCTATATACATGTGGCTCCTCCTGCATGATAGAATGATGATAGATCAGTTTTTAGTCAATAAAGTTCAGTTGAAGTTCTTTTCGTAATATTGTTCTTAAGCGACTGTTAACTGACAACCCAAGATTGTAATCTAATCCCTCTCTGAAGGCATATAATTTAGCCAGTTCATCAGTTCTATCATGCATCTGAAGACCAATATGAGACGGAATCCACAGCATGTGCACTCTGACTCCACTGTCTACAATCCTACCATACCTGTGTCTGGTTTCTGACACAAGCATGCCACAATTTATACTTAAGAAGTTAAGAACATTTATGGATGATAAAGAATCAGTTAAAATTAAAGTGTCGACCTTAGATACATGGACGCATTTGAGTGCAAGGAGTATGGTAAACAGTTCTGTTTGAAGGGTAGAGGCCCAGTTATTGATGCGCTCCAATTTCTTTAAGAGAGCCATCACTCTGTATGGCAACAACAGCACTACCAGCTGCACTAATGGATTGGCGAACAGAACCATCAACGTAAATATTTTGTGAAAGAGTGTGCTGTTTGGCTAAGTTATCAATACAGCTTAAGGCATCATGTTTGGCTTCAAGGCGAAGCTTTGGTTGTGATTTAAGAAGTATTTTTGGGGGAAAAGGGAGGGATAGTAGTTTGGAATGGGGTAATAGCCCATGGAGCGGGGAAGTGCCGCTGTTGCCTTAATTGACATAAGTCATGTAGCTGGTTCATGTGGAGGTCAGTTCCTGTTTTAACGATCCATCTGGAGAAGTGTTCACCAGTGCTGAGGAAAGTTTGAAGGGCTTCTGTGCAGGGGTTTGTATGGACTTACCTGAGCATATTGACCCCAATGAAAACATTTCTTTCGGTGACACGATCATATTTAAAATTTTGACAGAACGAGGGCATCTTAGAATGATCCTCATTGCTTCGTTCTGCAGTTTTTCCAGCCCTCTTATCTTCCAGCCAGACACAAGAGCAAGTAGTGGTGTGGCATAATCAACCAATGATCTAATATATACAAAATACATAATTTTCACAATTTTAACATTAGCACCATACCTGGGATGAAAACCTGCCATAACTCTAAGTGCTCTCAGTCTTTCTTTGTATTGACCACAAAGTCTTGTTACAACAGGTCCAAGTAATGGGACCTCAGAGCCTAGATTCCTGTATCTGGTTACATATTCTAGTCAAGACCCATCATGCAACTGGATCTGGCAAACTGCGCCTCTCTGTCGAGGAGGACGCCTGTTGAGTATCTTTGTTTTCTCAGTAGAGATAATTAACCTCTGGTCCTGACACGAGGCTAGTACATGGTTAAGAATCTTTTGGGTGTTGGAGAATCCGGTGGTGTAAATCATTATTTCATCAGCAAATCATATAATGATCGGGATGGCTAGGCATAGCATTTAGTAAAGCATTAATTAGAATGACTCACGAAATCGTAATGACACGATTGCAAACAAACCATACCACGGGCGGTTCAATCCCCACCCATGGTATGGTTTATTAATTAAAATATTGAATAAGATGGGACTGAGCACACCTCCCTTTGGGGGTTCCTTATTCAAAGTCTTTAGTTACAATTCTATGCCCCTGGAACAATAAAGAAGACTTTATGTTGGACAGGTAGCCTAAATCCAGCGGAGAAGTCATCCTCCAACACCCATTCTGTCATGTTCACTAATAATTACATGTCGGTTGGCTACATCCAAAGCAGATTTAAGGTCAAGAAAGGTAGTGTATGAACTATCGGTGTTCAGGGTGAGAAAGGTGGTTAAGCAATGATGCCACTCCTTCCATGCATGAAACCATACATTCGGGGAGACATAAATTGTTTGATTCTGTGAATGAGACGATTTAGAATCATCCTCTCAAATGTTTTAAATAAGCAGCTAGTAAGAGCTATTGGGCGAAATGCATTTTATTGACTGGGCTTAGGAATGGGAATGATGAGGCTGTTGGTCCCCAGTTACATAGCTCATGTTGTATAATTCAAGTAAAGGATTATCTGGTACTCGACATAGCAATCTGAGTATGTTGTAAGTGATACCATCGTCACCAGGCGACGTAGAGTTGCCCTTAGTGCTGCTTCCAGCTCAAGCATAAAACAAATCAGTCTCTCCCTTGCATGATGTTTGCCCGTTAATTTCGCCTGTGTGATACTGGGAAGATTGTTATAGCTAGATGTAGCAGCCCAAGCACTAATTAGCTCATTCGCCCTATGTAAGGGATGAGGGTGCGCGATCTGACCAGTTTTGTTACTCTTAATTTTATTTATATCCCTCCATGCCCGGCTAAGTGGGGTGTGGGCATTGAGATCATTGACAAATTTTCCCAGTCTGTTTACCGCAGCTCTGTCATAGGCTCCCTGGCAGCAGCAAGGGCAGTTTGAAAGAGCTTCAGCATTTCGGGGGTACGATATTTTCTATAGGCTAGGTCTAGTCTGCGAGCAATACATTTCATGAAATGTTCGAAGTTTAGGATCATTGTAATAAGTGATTTTTATAGGAAGTATTATGGAAGTTAGATGGGTTTGGAGTACCAGAGGGTTTCAGTGGCAGTTCTAAATAGTTCTGAATACTGCTTACAAGTTCATTGTTAAAAGTCTCAAATGAGGAATATTCATAAGAATTATAGCAGTGTGTCACATGTGCGACAGTCATCCTGCTGATCATGGGAAACATGAAAGCGTTTCCGTTTGAATATCCCACCAGGGAGGGAGGACAGCCACCATTACCAATATCTAGAGTGGTAAATCATGGGAAATGATCTGATGATGGAAGACTCACACAGCTGATAAAAGTAATATTAAAGGCAAGACACATATCAAGGACGCTCCATACATGTGTATGGGTTCAAGGTCACCTACAATATGCACATTATCATGACTATTTAAGAGTGACAACAGCTGTTTACCATTATGATTGCCAAATTGTGAGTTTCCAATGCTTTTGTGTCTTGCATTATAATCTCCAGTAAAAAGAGTGGGTTCAGATTGAGCACAAGTTGGGAGCTCCATATACTTAAACTTATCAGCAGGAGCATACAAGTATGTTGAGAGCAGAGTTCCCAGTATAAATCCTAACGCCTTCATATTGAAGGCTCTCCGTTTTCTTATTTGCAAAACGTTGATGGGGAAGCGATTTTTTTTAATATACAGAACACAAGAAGAGTTAGTAGATTTGAGGTTATATGTAACAAATGCGCACCCAATGCCGGATTTAGGAGAGGGGCCCCGGGGAAACCACCAGAAGGGCCCCCACCAAATGATGAAAAATATTATGACACACATTATACTAAGAATTGAATAGATCGCATAAAAGAGAAAATGTATGCAAGAGTTTGAATTGTAGTGGGATTGTCATGATGAGTCATCTGATCGCTGGTGTTACATCATCGGTGCGAGCGCGCCATCAGCTGCATGATGCGAGGATGATTTACAGCACATCATCATCCTGGGTGTGCAGGGCGTTGCAGTATGAATGACTGCTTGATCGTGGTCAGTATGTGAACAACAGTGTGGTAGTGAGAACCGGCTACGAATGAGCATGAAGCAAGGGCGGCTTGTGAACCTGACGGTCATGAGCACAGAATCTGACATCCTGCGCTCGCTGGATTTTGATGGAGTCATCAGAGACTTTTCCATCAGAAAAGCACAGAATGTACCTGGGTTATAATATTTTATCTGATTGAAGATAACTTGCATATGAACTGAAAGGTGCTAAAATACACTATAAATCCAATTTATTGTTTCATTTCTTCATCTTAAGAGGATGGTACGTATATTGAGAGTGGCGAAAGTTTTCCAAGGAGAAACTTAAAAGTCTTCTAACCATTAGAGTTAGACCTTTTTAATGCAAGGAGCCCCCCACCAACTGGGCCCCGGGCCCCCCACCACCTAAATCCGGCACTGTGCGCAACTGCATGTATGTATGTATATATGCGCAACCGCATAATATATACCACTAGAGCAAGACGCCTCACCTGGAGGTGTGGAGCCTCGCTCAGCTGAGCTCGGTGGTTCACTGACCGATAACTCAGCTAGGCTGGTGGTGTCAACACCAGCAGCATCACTGGTGTAAGTAGCAGACTTGATGGAGCTCTGGTAGTGTACTCCCCAGAGTACTTGCTCAACCCCATTGTCTGAAGTCAGGGATGAGCCAGTATTCAGACTCGAGGTAGACCTCGGGCTTCATCATGACGGGTGTAGGGTAAGTTAGGAGCCGGGTACCTGGCTGGGATGTGGGCAGCCTTCACGCTAATCAGTATGAACTGCCATGACTGCTGAGGTCTTGCAATTGATACATTTTAATGCAACGGTCTGGCGTTTATTGATCATAACATAACACTGATGTGATAGATGAACCTTTGCACACACTGCACTTCAGTGTTACTGAGCTGGGCATTTCCTAGCAATGTAAACCCAGCGCTGACACTTGTAGCCCCGTGGCCCAGTGCCCCGTGGCTACAAATTAAAATATGGGAATATTACAATGGGCCATGTTGAAAGTAGTTTACTCAACCCCTGCCAATTTAGCTTTAGAAAAAACAAAAGCACAAACGATGCAATTGTAAAAATGCTGGACCTGCTTTACACAGCACTGGAAAATAAGGAATATCCATTAGGACTCTTTATTGACCTAAGGAAAGCTTTTGATACAGTAGACCACGGCATCCTACTCCAAAAACTTAACCATTAGGGTATAAGAGGCCACGCGCTTATATATTTCAAATCCTACCTTACTAACAGATATCAATACTTCACCATTAAGGACACAACCTCATCTACACGACCACTTGATACTGGAGTGCCACAGGGAAGTGTCCTTGGTCCCCTGCTCTTCCTCTTATACATCAATGATCTTCCCAACGTATCCCAACACCTGAAACCAAATATCTTTGCTGATGATACGACTTATGTCATCTCCCACCCAAGTCTTGCCTCACTCAACACCATTATTAATGAAGAGCTACTAAAAATATCAACCTGGATGACAGCCAATAAACTTACACTTAACACTGACAAAACCTTCTACATTATGTTTGGTAACAGGACAGGTGTTGCACAACTGATTGACAACACTCTTATTGCTAAACATAAAGTGGGCAAATTCCTGGGCCTACACCTTGACAGCAACCTGAATTTCAGCACCTATATCCAAAACATAGCCAAAAAAAGTATCCAAAACGGTTGGGATCCTCTCTAAGATAAGTTACTATGTACCGCAATCAGGCCTACTCACACTATACTATTCACTCATCTATCTCTACCTCACCTATGCCATATGTGCTTGGGGATCAACAGCAACAACCCACCTGAAACCAATAATAACCAACAAAAAGCCGCAGTAAGAATTATCACGCAATCCAATCCCAGGCAACCCCTCCACTCTTCAAAGACCTAAACTTACTCACTGTCCAGAACATCTACACTTACTACTGTGCAACCTATATTTACAGAACCATAAATTCCAATATTAACCCTGAACTAAGACGCTTTCTTGATAATTGTGACAGGACCCACAGCATGTGTGGGGGATACTAAACTGGTCAGCATGTGTGGGGGATAATAACCTGGTCAGCATGTGTGGGGGATACTAACCCGGTCAGCATGTGTAGGGGATACTAACCTGATTAGCATGTTTAGGGATACCAACTTGATTAGCATGTTTAGGGATACCAACTTGATTAGCATGTTTAGGGATACCTACTTGATTAGCATGTTTAGGGATACCAACTTGATTAGCGCGTAAGAAGAAAATAATTTGACCAAGGTGTAAAGGAATACGAACTTGAGCAGAGGGGATACCAAGATGACCAGTGAGCGTGGGGGGATACCTACTCTTTAAGGTCCATCCCTATAACCTTCGCTGCCAGACGTAAACTGCCGAGGTAAGTAATCTTACAAATGTAAAATCGATTACATGAAAATATAGTTTAATTATAAAAAAATTCAAACTTAACCAAATCTGAAACATCTGGAAGCAATCAATGAGTTGCAATGCGCGTAAAAAATGCACGTTTTAAACTTCGGAGAAACTGCAACAAATTATTGGTGTTCCCAGTGGGGGTTTACCAGAAGACAACGATCTCCTGAGGCGTCCGGAGGAGGAGGCATTGTTTCTCCTCTCCTGGCCACTACTTGCTGCACTTTCTACCAATATTCCCTCTTGAGGAAGAAGTGATCCTGAAGGTGTACAGGCGAATAGTGGAAAGTGTGGATATTGGAGAGGTGTGAGAGTTGGAGAAGTGTGGGAGCGAGTTGGAGAAGTGTGGGAGTGAGTTGGAGAGGTGTGGGAGAGTTGCAGAGGTGTAGTAGTAACTTCTAGAGGTGTCAAGTGTGGGGGTGAATTGCAAAGGTGTGGGAAGTCGACAGGTTAATGCTCTATAATACCAGGTAGACATCCAACTCAATCATCTATCACAAACGGGGGAGTAGTGGACGGGTAGGAGCGGTGGGCGGGTAGGTGGGGTGGGCGAGAAGGCTGGGGTAAGCCCAGAGGAGGGATGGGCTGGGATGTGGGGTGGGCTGTGAGGATAGGTGGGAAGGGGGGGCATTGAGGTGGGGTGGGCTGTGAGGAGGGGTGGGTGGGGTGCAGTACAGGTGTGTGCATATCATTAACGCTGCCTCCCTCACTATCACACTGCCAGGGGAAAAAATTAGCCAACAGCTCTAAATATACAAGACTGGAGAGGGAGGAGGAGGGGGAAGGGGGGATTATTGGAGAGTAGTGGTGATGGGAATTTTGGAGAGGGATGAGAGAGGTTGATGGAGAGTGGGTGACATGGGGGGTGATTAATGGCAAGCCAACTTCTAAGAAAACTTTTATAATTTTGACAAAGTTAATATTGATCATTAATAAAAATTTAGTGAAACATTGTATGTTGATTTACCAGTCAATATGGATGCTTCAGTTTATTCATTACACACAACACAAATCCAGTAAAATGCATTTCTTGATAAAGGAATATATTATATTCCCATTGACCAGTCACCTTCTTTCTTAAATATTTCAGCATCGCTGAGGAAGACATTTTCCACAAACGGGCGACTTCGATGATGTTAACTTGTTCGTCGTTGACTTCGGCTGCTGCGCTCGCACGAGTCTTCCTACAATTAGACTGAGACAAAATGAGCTCTTTTAACCTCATTTGTAAAGGCCCTGATTTTTTTTGTGCTACCTGAAAAAATTGAACTGTTGTGGAAAGTTATTCATTTTACCACCATTAAATGTGCGTTGAACTTTAATACATGACTGATAAAAGTTGAACACAGTACAGATTTGTGTCAGTGATGTAGTTACTCAATGTTCCATCAGGTTTTCCAGAAAATTAGCATTTCATTTGCTTGTTGTCGAGCAGAATAGTCACAAATTGATTTGCCATTCTGCTTAAGCGCCTGTTTATATTTGTGTGAGCCTATTCTATAGACCGAACATTAAGAGCATCAATACTTGCTGCAGCTTCAAGTTTTCCTCACAACCACCAGAACTGGGTTTCTCCAGCACTGCCATAATACACTCAGTGTATCTGGCTTCTTTATTTTAAACATCAAACACTAGGAGGCCTCTCTGAAATTATTTTTTGAACGCACGTGAGACAATCCAGAACATCAGCCTTCAATGCGGTTAATTTGTATTGCCGACGACCCTTTATATCTGATTCTCGAATATCCGTCAGCTTGTTACCTAGCAACCATATTCTTTGAGTTCGTGATGGTTTGTCAGATAGAAAAACAAACTAGAAGGTTGCAGAGCGAACTCAAGCCCATGATGCGAACCTGTTGAGCAAATCCACTAAAAGATGAATATTAGCAAAAATAATTCTTCAATAGTGTATGACTCTTGCTGCCACCAATGCACACTAGCAGCTAAGAGCCAAACATGCAAGGCTCTTGATTGTTAAGAGGGGGGTCAGGAGCTGAAACTTGACCCCTGTAAGAACAGCTGGGAGAGTATACAGAAAGAACAAACGAGCGGAGGACCTCATTATACGAACCTTTGTCCCAAAGTGACTGACGAATGTGATGAAGAGGTACAAATCATATGACTGCTAGCATGCGAGGGGGAAGACATGGGCAAGAGAGTGAAGGCCAGGACACAGGCAAGAGAGTGAAGGCCAGGACACAGGCAAGAGAGTGAAGGCCAGGACACAGGCAAGAGAGTGAAGGCCAGGACACAGGCAAGAGAGTGAAGGGCAGGACACAGGCAAGAGAGTGAAGGGCAAGACACAGGCAAGAGAGTGAAGGGCAAGACACAGGCAAGAGAGTGAAGGGCAAGACACAGGCAAGAGAGTGAAGGGCAAGACACAGGCAAGAGAGTGAAGGGCAGGACACAGGCAAGAGAGTGAAGGGCAAGACACAGGCAAGAGAGTGAAGGGCAAGACACAGGCAAGAGAGTGAAGGGCAGGACACTCTCAAGAGAGTGAAGGCCAGGACACAGGCAAGAGAGTGAAGGCCAGGACATGGACAATAGAGTGAGGGGCAGGATATAGGCAAGAGAGCAAGGGAAGGCCCAAAAAGGTGGATAAGACAAGAACAGCAGGGCAAGGGAGTACGTAATATGATCGTGGACAACATAGCAGGATAAACAGAACATGTGCAGCAATTCTGAATTTTAGAGATTTTATTTTACATATTTGAGCAATTGTATCAATATTTGTCTGCACACTCGTCCCTCCTGCTCAAAAATTTAGTAATAAACACAGTTTGAAATCAATAATTAATCTAATTTATCAACACTGAGAAAAATTAACAGTGGAAGGTATTGAAAAGAAATTAATCCAGATGAAATATAAATCAGATTTCGAACACACACACATATATATATATATATATATATATATATATATATATATATATATAGTCAGGGAAACTCCTTCCCCTGAACAAAATATTGATGGAAAAATTAATAAATAATAGTAAACCGAAGGATATTTATAATAGTTTTTTCTGGATTTTAATATAAAATTAAATAGAAATAAAAAAGATATATATCCGTTGTGGTTCAGGTCTGTTGGTGAGACAGGAGGTAATAACCGGAGAGGGGGAGAATAGATGATGGTTGTCTCTGTAGGTGGTATGTCTCCGGAGTAGATGGTGAATCTCCTGGGACCACGAGGTTGAAATACCACACTGTAGGTATCCAAAGGTAGATGAGATCTTCTGCAACACCCTCTAACGCACACAAGTTAGAAACTAGAGAGGAGTTGTTGTGGAATTCCCGTTAAGTCCATGGGAAAATCTTGCTCGTAAGTCATGCGTCTGTCCTGGAGAACCAGTCCAGCGGCAGAGCTGATAATAAAGAAAATATTCTGGTTACCATAAGTCTTAAAACATTTAAGATAGAAAAAGGTGTTTTCTTTGGTTACCAGTAGTGACTGGTAACCAAAGAAAACATAATAATCAAACAAAAGAACTACTCCTGGTAGAGCGCCTTACCTGATTCGGAGAAGAGTGAAGGTGAAGTGACTTTCCACTTCCCAACCGACACCAGGTAAGAGTCATACTACCAGGAGTAGAAAGTAAAAACCCTCAGACAACCGGGAACAAGAGTTTAGCTCCAGCCCGCTAGATGGAATTGCTGGCTGTAACTCGTTAAATAATGCTCCCGGCTGACTGAACAACCGTTACCTTATTTACAACTACTTTTCCCTCACAATATATATATATATATATATATATATATATATATATATATATATATATATATATATATATATATATATATGTACACACACACACACACACACACACACACACGTCCAGCCCCGGTGGCCCAGTGGTAAAGCTCTTGCTTCACGCACGGAGGGCCGGGTTCAATTCCCAGTGGGCAGAAACATTTCGAAGTGTTTCCTTACACACACATACACACACATACATACAACAGGCCTAGTGTCTAATTGACATGTGCCTAGGACAAAATGGTAACTAACACACACACAGCAACTGGCTTCTCGAATTTAACCCTGCTAAATGCAAAGTCATGAAGATCGGGGAAGGGCAAAGAAGACAACAGAAGGAGTACAGTCTCACCCAAGGAAAAAGATCTTGGGGTGAGTATAACACCAGGCACATCTCCTGAGGCGCACATCAACCAAATAACTGCTGCAGCATACGGGCGGCTAGCAAATTTAAGAACAGCATTTCGACATCTTAACAAGGAATCGTTCAGAACCCTGTACACTGTGTACGTTAGGCCCATACTGGAGTATGCAGCACCAGTTTGGAACCCACACCTAGGCAAGCACATAAAGAAACTAGAGAAAGTGCAAAGGTTTGCAACACGACTAGTCCCGGAGCTAAGGGGTATGTCCTACGAGGAGAGGTTAAGGAAAATCGACCTGACGACATTGGAGGACAGGAGAGTAAGGGGGGACATGATAACGACATATAAAATACTGAGAGGAATTGACAAGGTGGACAGAGACAGAATGTTCCAGAGATGGGACACAGCAACAAGGGGGCACAGCGGGAATTTGAAGACTCAGATGAATCACAGGGATGTTAGGAAGTATTTCTTCAGTCACAGAGTGGTCAGGAAGTGGAATAGCTTGGGAAGCGATGTAGTGGAAGCAGGATCCATTCATAGCTTTAAGAAGAGTTATGATAAGGCTCATGGCGAAGGGAGAGAGACCCAGTAGCGGCCAGTGAAGAGGCTGGGCCAGGAGCTATGAATCGACCCCTGCAACCACAACTAGGTGAGTACACACACACACAGCAAGAGAACGAGACAGGAATGTGATGACAATGAAGCAATGGTCGACACCATAGCAGAATTAGCAAGGTCAGCTCAAAGACTACAGCCAAGTTATCACTGATGATTTCAAACACAAAGAAATTAATTGGGAGAACTGGGACCCACATGGAGACCTGAAACCTGGAGTGGGACCCACATGGAGACCTGAAACCTGGAGTGGGACCCACATGGAGACCTGAAACCTGGAGTGGGACCCACATGGAGACCTGAAACCTGGAGTGGGACCCACATGGAGACCTGAAACCTGGAGTGGGACCCACATGGAGACCTGAAACCTGGAGTGGGACCCACATGGAGACCTTAAACCTGGAGTGGGACCCACATGGAGACCTGAAACCTGGAGTGGGACCCACATGGAGACCTGAAACCTGGAGTGGGACCCACATGGAGAACTGAAACCTGGAGTGGGACCCACATGGAGACCTGAAACCTGGAGTGGGACCCACATGGAGAACTGAAACCTGGAGTGGGACCCACATGGAGACCTGAAACCTGGAGTGGGACCCACATGGAGACCTGAAACCTGGAGTGGGACCCACATGGAGACCTGAAACCTGGAGTGGGACCCACATGGAGAACTGAAACCTGGAGTGGGACCCACATGGAGACCTGAAACCTGGAGTGGGACCCACATGGAGACCTGAAACCTGGAGTGGGACCCACATGGAGACCTGAAACCTGGAGTGGGACCCACATGGAGACCTGAAACCTGGAGTGGGACCCACATGGAGAACTGAAACCTGGAGTGGGACCCACATGGAGACCTGAAACCTGGAGTGGGACCCACATGGAGACCTGAAACCTGGAGTGGGACCCACATGGAGACCTGAAACCTGGAGTGCGAGGATGTTGGAAGCTGTTAGAGAAGGAGGAGGAAGAAAGGAGACAGCAAGATTAGATCAGGTTTATCTATTATTCTATTATTCAATAGAATATGACAGCCGCCTGTGCTAGTACGTTATAGAATTAAACATTTAGGGAAGAACGGCAAGTGGTGGGTGCGGGAAGAACGGCAAGTGGTGGGTGCGGGAAGAACGGCAAGTGGTGGGTGCGGGAAACCAGACGCTAAAAGAGGAAACTTTGAATACGTGAAAGAATCAATGCATGTAGTGCAGTGGTAGAGGAGACCTGCAAGGTCACCAGAAGATGTAATGAAGTACCTAGCTGGAAAGTAGCGGAGACGCTGGAAAGTAGCGGAGACGCTGGAAAGTAGCGGAGACGCTGGAAAGTAGCGGAGACGCTGGAAAGTAGCGGAGACGCTGGAGAGCGGAGACGCTGGAAAGTAGCGGAGACGCTGGAGAGCGGAGACGCTGGAAAGTAGCGGAGACGCTGGAGAGCGGAGACGCTGGAAAGTAGCGGAGACGCTGGAAAGTAGCGGAGCGCTGGAGAGCGGAGACGCTGGAGCGAGACGCTGGAAAGTAGCGGAGACGCTGGAGAGCGGAGACGCTGGAATAGCGGAGCGCTGAGCGGAGACGCTGGAAAGTAGCGGAGACGCTGGAGAGCGGAGACGCTGGAAAGTAGCGGAGACGCTGGAAAGTAGCGGAGACGCTGGAGAGCGGAGACGCTGGAAAGTAGCGGAGAGGCTGGAAAGTAGCGGAGACGCTAGAAAGTAGCGAAGACGCTGGAAAGTAGCGGAGACGCTGGAAAGTAGCGGAGACGCTGGAAAGTAGCGGAGACGCTGGAAAGTGGTGGAGACACTGGCAACATGACAATTGCAGGAAAAGATACAACTTCAATGAAGTGCTTTATTTATACAACGGTTCTCCCAATATTGTATTTCATCAAGAACATACACGCACCTGGGTGCGAGTGAAGTTGCTCAAACAATAAATGCCATAATCAGGCTCATCAGCGAACAGGTAACACTCGTCTAATCGCTTTATGAAGACGATCAAAGAAAACTAAAGACAGTATTTCTCCCAACAGCAGCATACTACATAAACTTCAGGAAACTAACATTTCATTGGGCTAAGAACACCAAATTTCGGCTGGTAAATTTATTAAAAAAGCTTTTTAATAAATAAAATAAAACCATTTCGCCTTAAACAATTTTCAATAAACAATAATCAATAAGAAGATGGAATCACTTAAAAAAATACATTAAATCACCAACTCGTTGTTAAACTGTCTACCACAGTTCATTCACAACGATATGCACCAACATTGTGTTAAGCTATGCACCATGTAAACTTGCACAGCTGTTGTTAACAAAAAGTGCACCAGCTGTTGTTAAACTGACAATGCACTCAACTTTACTACTGTGCCACAGACTGTTGTAAACTTCACCAGCTTAAACTGTGCACCAGTCAGTTGTTAAACCTTTTCCCAAACCAGCCGTTGTTAAACGGCACCACCGACAAAACTTTACCACTTTGTTAAACTGTGCACCAGCCCCGTTGTTCAACTATGCAAACCCAAACCTTGTTAAGTCAGCACCAGCTGAAATTACTAAACTGCACCAACTGCGTAAACGGAGGATGTCATGTTCATATATACACTGCTGCGATCAACCTATTACCCAGTCACCTTTGAAACCCCTTTATTACTCCTGAAGTTTACTCAAAACAAGGCCTATCGTCTTCCTTGAAAATTCAACCCAATTACCGTAAATAGTGAGTTCATGTGTCCTGAAAAATTAGCTCTCCACCATACCTGGCTACACGCCCCATTTATGAAATCAACCCAGGTCTAAACTTCTGAGGTACACTCCATAAGCTAAGCCTCCTAAAATGTTTACACTTCCTCCTATAAATATGTTTATTTTATCAGTGACGATGTCCTCGTCGCTTGCACTATGTTACCTCGTCAGTGTATCTGCATCCCTGGAGGAGGGATACCTTAAAGCTGCCGTAGCTGCTGAACCCATAACAGGTTTTTTTTTTTTTTTTTATTTTAACTGACCCCGAAACAAGGGTCACACCACAACATCATCTTAAATAAGAAATACATTAACATCAAGCCAACACTACCGTAGACAACACTGTCTACAACACAACGTCTACATTCCCACACCGGATAATAAGACCACACAAAACACATTTGTGTTGCATACATATACAAACACTAGAAAAACCCAAAAATATGCAAAAGCTGCTCCTGTATAATCAAACAAAAGATAGGGAACACATACAGAAAACAATACTAAAACCGTTAAACTAAAGACAAACATAGCAAAACATCAACTTTATCCTACATGAATTGCCACAGATACCTGGGACAACTTCACCCAAGCACACCTGCACACTGTCAGTTGTCTAACACCTAATACCTCCTAACCTCCAACCAGCCACATAAATGCAAAACGCCAGCACATCACCACCGACAAACCCTACTACTTTAACATTAGATTACACTACTACATCCTAGAGGAAAACCCCATGCGTCCATGACCCTATGACCCCCCAACCAACATCACTCCATGTCTGAGTCAACACACACCTGAACATTTACCTACAACCCCATCCCGAAACATCCAAAATCGGACCCCCACGATACCACCCCGTCCCAACCCATCCTAGCTTCAACCCTGTATACCACGCCTAACCAACCACACATCAATCAACCATACTATACCCTAGTCAACCCTTCCGGATATACCCAACCTCCCCCCTCCCCCCAATCGACCAGTCCCCCTCGAATGGTTCCTACGTCATCCCCAAAACCTTAAAAGGGACACCACCGTCATCGTTCTATAACCCTCTGAGAAAGCTTCAACCCAAGTTCTCCCATACAAACCCTGATTCCTACATTTCGTCCTGTAAAAATGTGCCGCCAAGGCACGAACCGCCTCCCACCCACTACCTCGCGCATACCCCACGACACATATATGAAATCAACCACCAGGTACATTAAACTTCTACGTACATTTTCCTCAAACCCACCAATATCCAGGCTTAAAGCCCCTAACATCGAAAGCCCACACCCACCTACACTCCTCATGACTCGTCCAAACCATTCCCGTACCCCGCCTAAATCTTCACAAAATACACCGCATGGTACGACGTATCCAAAAGCCCACATCTCAAACAAGTACCCTCACTCGCTAAACCCATTAAAAACAATTGCGCTTTAGAAGCCAAGATTCCATGTAGGAATCGAAAAACCGTCTCCTAACCCTCGCCCTCAGCCTCAACTTCCGGAAACCTACCCAAGTCGCCCGCCAATTATACTTTGGGTACTCTGCTACCCCTTGCACTATACCCCGCCTCCCCAAGCTTGTCCAAAACCCCACCCGAAAACCCCTTGGCTCTCTGACAACTAGTAAAACTCTCAACATTGCCTCACATAAACTCAGGTCACGTCCACTCCACCACCTCCGTACCTCACGCATGACCACTCCCACCCGCTTACCCCCCACCCCTCCCTCCTCGACATATCTCTGCTTTACATATATTCCTATAAGCCTCCTATGTAAGGGTATCAACCCCAAACCTCCCTTACTAACCGGCGTCATGACAACCTCCTTATTAAGCCAATGTCTACCAAAACCCCATATATACCGCAACACTCTCCGCTGTAATAATTCAACATCTCTCCCCACGAGTGGGTATACCCTTGCCACATGCCACAATTTACTATACAGTAAAACATTCACTACCATAACCCTCTGCATTAACGTCACATCTCCCGGTCTCCATCCACTCATTCGCGCGATTGTCGCCGTTACCACCTTAGAAGAATTTTCAACCCTCGCCCTACTCGCATCATTACAATAAATTATCCCACAAATTTTCAAGCACTCAACAACATGCCAACCATACCTATTCCCCAAGTCCCCGCCCACCCACGTCCCCACCTCTAACAATTTAGATTTCACCCTGTTAATCCGCATCCCTGTAGCTGCCCCAAAAACACTTATAATCCTCCCTATAGCATCTAACCCCTCCCACCCACCTACGAGAATTGTTGTGTCATCAACATAACCCACTATTCCAGATGCACAACCAGGTACCTGACCCTCCTCCCCTACCCCTTCGATACTAACCTATAAAAGGATCCTGTAAGCATGCAAACAGAATTTGCGACAAAGGGCACCCCTGTCGCAAACCCCGCTTCATGTCCACCACGTTTCCCACCCTTCCATTCAATTGAACCCGCACCAAAGCCCCCTCATACAACGTTTGCACCCAACCCACTACTTCATTCCCAAAACCCTGCTTACGAAGAATGTCAAATAACATATTCCTATCCACACTGTCATAAGCCGTTTCCCAATCAAGCCCTAAAACCCCACCCCCCTCTCGACCCTCGATGAATGACCTAATCCTACCATGCCCATTTCCCATACACCTCCCCGGTATCCCATACTGACCACGTTCTATGATAGAATCCAAAACCTTTTTAACCCTATTACCCAAAATCCGTGCAAAGATTTTGTAATCTGCACATAAAAGTGTTATAGCTCTGTAATCCCTAATCGTTTCCACCACTTTCCCCTTAGGCACTAAAACCACAACTCCAGTGCGCTGATCCTCCCCCATATACCGTACTTCCTTCAAACGATTGAAAACTTTCGTCAAACATTCCTTCAACACTCCCCAATGTTGAACATAAAAATCACTAGGTAATCCATCGACTCCCGGCGCTTTACCCATCTGCATCCCCTTCACTGCGAACCACACTTCCTCCTCAGTTATACTACCCTCCATCCCTTTCCTCTCCTCCTCACTAATCCCTACCTGTATACCCTCCAAAACTTCCTCTTTCGCCTCCACCTCCTCCAACCTACGGTCTAGATACCGCCGAAACCAAACATCCACAAACCCGCTCATACCCTCTGTCGACCTCAGTACCTGTCCTCCATATACCCACCCAACTCCTCGTGTACCTTCAATGACGTCATCGTCATACCCTGCCTCCTCTTTCGAAAAACACGCAAGACAGTCAAAGACGGTTTGTCCCCCCGTAGCACATCCTCAATACCTGCCCTCACTCTGATAGCCTGGAATCTCTCATTCTGTATATCCTTCAACTGGCCCCTCAAAACCTCTATGTCCTCCAGCGAGTAACCCGCCCCCCCCACATAACAATCCCGCAACTGCCCCTCCCAAAAACCTCTGCAGGCCATAACGCATTCTCGCCTGCTCTCTACCTTCACGTTTATAAAAATACTGAATACCCACATTCGCCACTCCATTCCACCAACCCACCACATCTTCCCGGTCCTTCCCATCATTCCACATCCCTCCCACCACTCCTCAAAACTCCTCCTACACTGTTCCCCTGCAATAAGCCCACGTTAAGCTTCCAATAACTAGCATACGTTCTAACAGCTCCCTCCCATCCCAACACTGCCAACACACCCCTGTGATCGGAAAACCCAACATCAACGCAATCCACGCCTTCCACTATAACATCCCTCGACACATACACACGATCGAGTCTTGCAGCATAGCCCCTACGTATGAACGTATGTTCTATATGCCACCCACCGCCCCCTACCACATCTCTGACTCCTGCCGCACCCAAAACATCACGCAAAACCCCAACTCACACCCCGCCCTCTCGGTTCCACATCCCTCTTCCTAATCACACAATTCCAATCCTGCGACAATAGTCACAACCGCAACCCCGTAAGAAATATATCAACTCCTCTCTCACAAATTCTTCCTTAGTTTTTCTACAACTTATAGCCGGCATATAAACTCCCACTATACACACTCTGACATTCCCCCATAAACCCTCAACCCTTACCACCCTCCCACCCCCCCCCTCTTCCCAAGCCAACAACCGAAAGGGACTGGTCACACGTATACCTATAGCCACCCCTCCCTTGAAACTACCCGCACTACCCGCATAAACTGTAAATCCACTTAACGTCAAATCTCTCCCCATCCTATAATTATGCTCTTGCAATATACACACATCCACATTTAAACGTCTTAATGTCACCTCTACCCATTTACGTTTGACCTCCGCTCGGAGGCCATTTACATTCATCGTTAAACACCTGAAAAGAACGCAGTGGGCTTTCCTCTACTTTTCAACTTCCTCGTCACTACCGACTTTCCCTTACTAATGCTCTCTTCCTCTACTGACACTCCCAGTACTTGCCTGTCTGCTTTCCTGTCCCTCATCTCCTCTCTACCCTTGACACTCCCCCTTCCCCCTTTTGCCACCTCCACCCAGGCCTTCTTGCACACCTGTTGCCCAGGTGTTAGGACATCGTCCTCAACTAGACCACTAGGCCTTTTCCTGGAGTCCCCTGTAGCCTCCATAGCCTCACAATCCTCTCCCCTGTGCACTTCTACACCAACCTCCTGGACCTGAAGGCAAGGCCCACTCTCTGAGACGCCCATCACACTCGTCTCACTCTCGTCCCTCCTCACTTCTGCTCCTAAGTCCACCACACCATGCTGTGTGCCCTCACACACAGGACTGTCCAACAACAGTGGAAAATCCTCCAAAAGCGGCTCAGACAAAACCAAGTTCACACCTTCCGGCAGAGCCACTTCCTCCGTCTCCGCTGTCTCGCCATCCTGGGTTACCTGTGACAACGTTAGTACACGCTCATCCTCCTTATCAACAATGTCACTCCATTGTCCACTTGTCACCACGCTCATATTCTCCCGTGGCGACTCATCCATAGCATCCACGACCACCACTTCATCCTTCCTCATACCATCAGCAGCTCCATGTCTCTGTTGGCCCATCCGACGATCACATGCCGCCGCCACATGTCCAGGTAATCCACACAGGCGACACGTTCGAACTTGGCCTGCGTAAGTCACATAGACTTGCTGCCTGAACTCCTCCATCATGACGTATGAAGGTATCTGACGTTTGAGCGTCATTTTCAAAGAAAATGAACCTTCTTGCAGCCCGGCATAAGTCCCCTGTGCCCACCGGCCCACCGTGGCTGCATGGACGTCACCAAATTGACTGAAGACGTTTCGCACATCAA
This sequence comes from Cherax destructor, assembly GCA_009830355.1. Classification (NCBI taxonomy): domain Eukaryota; kingdom Metazoa; phylum Arthropoda; class Malacostraca; order Decapoda; family Parastacidae; genus Cherax; species Cherax destructor. Next base: position 85,031 of record WNWK01008163.1, read on the forward strand.
ACTCCAACGCTGAACGGCACGTTTCGGACTCGTATATAAGTGTAGTACCGTGACACATCTCGAAGCCGTACCTCTAATCCCGTGTTGACGACAATCCTCTTCTCCTGATACGTGTCAACCACTCGCTCATATGCGCTGGCCACTGCAAACTTGACAAAAATCCTCGACGAACCGTTGAGAGATATCCCAAATAATTCTTCAATGGATATCCCTAAAGAATCCCTCAAAATAGCTGGGAGGAGAACATCTGCGTTGCTTGGGTAAATCGCGCCCTGCAACACTTCAATACAGACAGTATTGACACGTCGTCTGTAGCGCTCCACCATGTTGATGAAAACTACCAGTTCTCAACTCCACCGCTAGGGACCAGAAACAAGCACACCCGCACTCCGCAAAGGCTGGGCAGCGAATGTTCATGCTGACACATTTCATTACATCATATAAGCATCCCATCCTGTGTGATAGATTATAGAAGGAAAATCATCCACAGTGATGATTTTCCTTCTACAATCTGTGGCAGTGGAAACCATCGTGTGTGCTGACGTTTGTCAGGAAAACATTCTGGTCTTATGAAGTTAGAAAGTAAAACCATCCTGTGTTATGGCGTACGGGAAACTTATCATGTGTTATGGAGTATGTCAAGAAAACTATCCTGTGCGATAGAGCATGAGAGACACCACCCTGTGTCATGGGTGATTCAGTAGCCCAGTCATATTAGGATAAATAGTGGAAATAATTTATAAAAAAATCCACACATGCATCACTAAAGGCTGATCATTAGAGCCCCTCACCGTCCCTCTGCACCGACTACATCTTTTCTCCCCAAATCTTCCTAGAGTGGGAGAATCCTTGTTTATTTTTCTCCCCAAATCTTCCTAGAGTGAGAAAATCCTTGTTTATTTTTCGCCCTAAACCTTCCTAGAGTGGGGGAGACTCCTTGTTTGTTTATCGCCCCAAACCTTCCTAGACGGGGAAAATCCTTGTTTGTTTTTCGTTGTTATTTGGAAAACGGTTCATCTGACAATAAAAGTTTATAGTGTGAGAGAAATTGCAAAATAAATTCTGAACAAGATTGCTTCTATGCGTGTTTGTCGTACACACTATATTTTTTGCCTAAGACAAACCGGATTGTTCCTTCACGTGCTCAGTTTTTTTCTTTTTTAGTAAAGATAAGATGAAATTGTAGAGTGGGAGATTCTCTGTTTAGAGAAGTGAAATTCTTGTTTTTTTAGATGTATATTTTTTTATTATATTTAAATATATATATATATATATATATATATATATATATATATATATATATATATATATATATATATATATATATTATTATTTCCACCACCCAAGGGTAGAATCATTAGCGCTCTTCTTTTTGAGTGGTTTTCCTGTGTTAATCTATCAGTTCTTGTTTAGAAATTGTGGTTCAGGCCCGCAGTTCCCCCCTTTGTGTTATAAAAATCATCTGTGGGGTTTTCTCATTCAGTTTTTGCTTTTGGTTTGGGCCTGGAAAAACCCCCACACCACTTCCCACAGTCTAATTTGCAGCCACATGAGATGCTGTAATTTTCAAGATCTTTTGTTTAGCTGGTGTTGCCGTCGTATAAACAGCTGATAGAGAATTTTGATGACTTTTGTGGAGATAATGAAAAGGTGGGGGGAGACATGAGAAACCGAATGAGTGGCGAGATTTTTAAAAAATAAAACAATGCGTAATTTGTTACACTGTTATATAGAGCGAGGAAGAAACCGTTCTCAAGCTGCTCTAACTTCAACATTCCGCGTCCAGCACTGGTGGTGTGCGGACGGGTTTTCAGCCCCTTTTGGGAGCAGTTGGAAAAATATTTTGCAAAGATGGGGCGGTACCGGAGGGGAGTTAAAAGTATTTTGGGGGTTTTTACAAGGGCGGTCTACCGACGAATGCGGATTTATATTACCTGCTGTTCTTGGGCACATACCATGTGACACTTGGGTCTTTTTGGTATATCGATTAACGGTGCAAAAAGGCTGTTTGTGGGGAAAGGGGGCA
>WNWK01008164.1:0-12500 GCA_009830355.1 Cherax destructor
AGTTCCATGGCTGTCTTCAAGGAGCGGGACAGATACCTAAAGTCAGTACCTGACCAGCCCGGCGGGGGTCAGGGTCGGTTTATGTGTCCAGCAGTAACAGCCTTTGATCAGGCCCTGATCCACCGCGAGGCCTTGTCACGGACGGGCCGGGGGCGTTGCCCCTGAAACCCCTGCAGGTACACATTTATACAATGGTAACAATATGCAAATATCGCTAGATGCACTGACAGTTTTATAAATTTATCGTAAAACATTTGAGTATACTACATTACACTCAGCAAAAAAAATGTTTTTAATATTCAGAGAAAAAAAATATGACGGTTCACTTCCATACACCTCTCTTTCACTACCCTCACACGTGTATACCGGGAGTATACCTGCAGAGAGTTCCAGGGTCAACGCCCTGCGGGGGTCAACGCCCCTGCGGGGTCACCACAGCTCCTGGCCCTAACTGTGTTCAGTTTAGTTCAGTTTAATATCTTTCTGTGTGTGTGTGTGTACTCACCATTTGTGGTTGCAGGGGTCGATTCTGCTCCTGGCCCCGCCTTTCACTGATTGCTACTAGGTCCTCTCTCCTGCTCCATGATCTTTATCAAACCTCGTTTTAAAAACTATGTATGGGTTCCTGCCTCCATACGTCACTTTCTGGGCTATTCCACTTCCTGACAACTCTATGACTGAAGAAATACTTCCTAACACCCCTTTTGACTCATAAGCTTCAACCCAATTGTGGCCCCTTGTTTCTGTGTCCCCTCTCTGGAACATCTTGTCTCTGTCCACCTTATTGTCGCGTGGGTCTTGGGAGAGATATATAGGAGGTCAAAGATACTCCTTTTTGGGATGGTTACGGTATATTTACAGGGAAGGAGAGTCCAGCACACCGTCTGCCCGCCTGTAGGTCTAACGTTAGTGAGGAGGGGCCCTTGAGAGGCTGTGCACATGCGCTGAGCCTCTGACGTCAGCGGGTACCGTGACGTCACACGAAAAGGGGACCAGCTGTATAAAAGGAAAGATAACCACAAGTGTATATATGATACTGACACGACATTATCTATTCCTCGCAGTATTTTATATGTCGTTATCATGTCTCCCTAACCCTCCTGCCCTTAGTGTCGTCAGGCCGATTTCCCTTACCCTTTCTTTAGGACAACCCCCAGCCTGGGACTATCTTGTTGAAACCTTTGCACTTTCTCTAATTTTTGGGGTGTTGACCGGTGGGGTTCCAAACTGGTGCTGCATACTCCAGTAGGGCCCCGCGTTTTGGTGTATAGAGTCTTAAACGATTCCTTAGTGAGGTATTGGAAGCTATTCTTGGTTTGCCAGCCCCGTATGCTGCAGCGTTATCTGATTGATAACTGGTATTTTTCCAACATGTTGATGCATGGGTTTCAATACCACATCCATCATCTTGGCTCTCCATGATTCGGCCCCCGGGGGCCCCGGTTTTTTCCCAATCAATCTCCTTGTGATTGAAATCACCCATAACTAGTAACTTTGCCTTCCCTGTGGGCTCTTCTGGCCACCTCGGCTAGTGTCTACCATTGTTTGTTGCCCGGATTCTTCTTTGGCAATCTGCAGTTCTGTGGCGGGTTGTACTTAAGCAATTACCACCTTATCCCCTCAGACTGAATTGTTCCTACTATGAGCCCTTTCGCCCATTCCATCCATTCCTTCCACTTCCCCAAACCCCACGGTTTAATAAGCAGAACTCCCCCCCCCCTCTGCTCCCTCTATCTTTCCTGGGATTTGATACCCGGGGGAAAGATTGCTTTTTGTTATCATCCTGGTGAGTTTCGTTTCTGTAGTGCTATTATGTCTGGAGATGTCTCCTATATTCTTTCATGCCACTCCTAATTTATTTGTTATACTATCGATTTTTTTACCAAACCTTCAACTTCTTTTCAAAAAATGTAGTCTGGGGGGCGGGGGTTGGGAAAGGAGAGACCATGAGGAACTATGGGTGGGGGGAAGGGGGGTTTTTAATGAGGGGGTGGAAGCACTGGGTATGGCATGTGTGTTTTGGGTTAGATTGTTTGGTTGCATTGGGGTTGCCCCGGTTGGGGGGGCATCTGAAGGTGATTGTATTTGAGTTTTCCCCCGAGTCTGGGTTCTTTTTCCCTCTCTCTTTCCTCCTTTTGTCTCTGTCCCTCTCTTTCAGTTTCTGTCTTTTTTCTCGTGTTCTGTCCGGGGGCGAGATACACCCTCCCGTACTCTGACATACCCCTTTTGTCATGTTTTTTCCCACGGATCCTGTTTCAGTCAATTCTGCCTTGAAAATCACTTTGATTGGCCGGTTCTTCCTCTTGCAAACCCCCTATTCCATAAAATTCTCCAGCTGGGTCATGTCATCTTCTCCTATTGCTTTTATGATTTTTAAACCTTTTTCCCCCTTGTCTCCTTGCTTCATTTTTTCCCTTCAGCTTCCGGGCCCCCTAAACAAAGACGATCTCTCTTCATTTCCCCGCCTATTCCTAGAACCCCTGTTTTGTTTAGTTGCCTCCATTGCAGTTTTTCCCTTTTTTCAATCTCTTCACTTTCTGTTATCCCTTGGCCCAGTGGCCTGTCATTTTCCCCTTTTTCTTTCCCTGTGCACTGCTGTGATCTTTAGGGCTTCTACGTATGCTTAGCTCTCCCTTTTCTACAATCCCCCCTTGTTCCTTATGTGATCCTCTTTTTTTCCGGGCCCCGATGGTCTGATGGGCCTCTGCATGCAGTTTCACTCTGTTTTCACAGTCCCCCTTTTTGTGTCTGGGGGGCAGTTTCTAACCATGTCCACATTTCAGTTCTTTATGCTGTTTAAATTTTTCAGTTCCTTTTCTAATCTCGATTTAGCCTCTGTTTGGGGACTTGCTTCTCCCACTTCCTGCTTTTGAGTATCCTCTCCTCCATTTTTTGCTTTCTGAGCTCTCACCCAATCTTCCTTGCAGACTCATCCCCAGTCTCATAGTTTTCCGTCCTGCCTCTGGCACCCCAATTTTTTAAGGTGCCACAGAGTGAAAAACTATGTTTTTTTGGTTGTTTTGTGGTGTGATTGCCTGGGGTTTTGGTGGGGGGGGGGGGGGGGAGGAGAAATGGGCAGTGGGGAAATGGAAGAGAGGGGGGGGGGAAAGAGGAGAGAGGGAGGGAGAACAGAGGTGGAGAGAGAATGGGAGAGGGAGAGGGGGGGAGGGGGGGTTGGGGAAAGGGGAGGGGGGGAGGGGGGGGGGGGAAAGAGTCTGTTGGGCCTGTATGTGTGTGTGTTTTATGTTAGTTTTGTGTGTGTGTGTGTTAGTTTTTTGTGAGTGTTAGTTTTGTGTGTGTTATTTTTGTGTGGTGTGTGTGTGTGTATGTGTGTGTATGTATGTGTGTGTATGTATGTGTGTGTATGTATGTGTGTGTACCACCTTTGTTTTTTCGTGTGTGTGTGTATGTGTGTATATATGTGTATGTATGTGTGTGTATGTATTTTTGTGTGTGTGTGTGTGTGTGTGTGTGTGTGTGTGTGTGTGTGGGTTGTGTAAAAAGTAGTAGTGAAATTGTGTGTTATGGTGTATGAGTGTGTATGTGGAGTTTGGGTGACACGTCTGCAGTGCTCCTCTACCTGGGGAAAAATCTCACCCTAATCTACCAGTTAATGTATTCTGTGCAGTGTGTGTGTGTTCTATATATGTGTATGTGTGTGTGTGGAACTATGTGTGTGGGGGTTTTGTGTGAAAGGGTAGTGAAATTGTGTCTTATGGTGTATGAGTGTGTAGGGGGGGGGCTGGGGCTCTACGTGCTCCTCTACCGGCCTGACCTTTTTTACCTGATCTCCAGTTAATGTTTTATGCTTCACCTGTCTGATCGCCCTTTTTACTAGAAATTCCAAAGCTATTCGTTCCCAAATTGGTATCCTAATCTTTATCTACATGAGAGTTGACCATTCACAAACAGCTTGGTGGTTGGATGGAACTTAAACTCCCTAAAAACCCGCATAGGTGAGATGTCTTCTGCAGCCTGTAGCAGCCTGTAGTATCCTGGTTGCCCAACTCGAGAGATGTTCGGCGTATATCCACTTTCGTTTTTTTTTTTATATATAATATAACCTATTCACTGATTTTTTACTTGTCACATATTTATATCACTTTATTATCTTGGGTGAACAGGGGGCAACGCCCTGGAGCACACTGGGCCCTTTCCCCCATCACCCCGCCACCAGCATAATTTGTACTTCACTTATAAAACTGTGGTCTCCCCCACTTATGTGGCTCAGAGCAACTCGTAAATCACTTAAAGGGGGTGTTCACTCCTGACACCTTGATGCCCCCGTAGTATCCTTGGGGCCCCCAAAAACATTTTCGGGGCACAAATTGTGGCCCCCGGGGTGTGTTAGTTACCCTTTTGCCCTAGGCACATGTCGATTAGACACTAGGCCTGTTGTATTTTTTTGTGTGTGTGTGTGGCGTGTGTGTGCGGGGTGTGTGTGTGTGTGTGGGGGCGGCAGGCAAAAATTTGTTGTTGTTGTTGCGGACTGGTCCTGCCGGTGCCTCGCTGCTCCGCCACCTGGTGAAGACACCGACAGAACCACATAAACGTTCCTACTACTGTCTATATCATGTGTCTGGAAGTTCCTTTCTACCCGCCTTTAAAAAAATTTTTTATTTGAATTATTAACTCAGAGGATCACCAACCCAACATATCCCAATAAAGCCACAGCTTTTTTTTTTTTTATATATTTGTAACTACCTTTTTTCTGTCCTTTATTAGTAATGAACTATAAATTTATTTTTTTCTGTCTTTTTGTCAGTTTATAATGGCAGTGCAATAACAAATCCAAGATAGGTGTTACCAATATAATAATAATAATAATAATAATAATAATAATATTTTTTTTTACTACAATACATGCAAGGTATACATCCCAGCTGACATCAGTGACATACTACTATATAGAAAGCCCCTTGTTATGCTGAGCATTTTGGGAAATTAGGTCAGTTTTGTCCCGGATGCGACCCACCCAGTCCACAAAAAACACAGGTACCCATTTTACTGATGGAGAACATAGATACCGGTGAAAAAAAACACGCCAAATGTGTTACCCCCGCCGGGAATCAACCCCTACTCACCTTGTGAAGTGAGAGCTTTAATGTTTTTTCAATTTACGTGAACAATATGCATTTACTCCATTATTGTTCAGTCATCCATTATTACAGATAATAATATTACCTTTTATTACCCATCTGCAACTCACAATCATTTAAATATTTACCAGTTAAGCCTAAATGTTGACATGGACCCTGAACTGAGTCTATATAATGTAAATCCCGTCAACATTGAACTGAGAAAAAACTGCCTTTACTGCACACCAACACAACCCACTACTGTCCTCCCTGACAGAAATATTACACTTTTCATTACAATATTAGATCCCCAAGTAAACACTATGGTGACCTCTTGGCACTCCAGATTTATTAAAGACAAACTTCTCCTGTATTATTCTTACTGAAACCTGGCTTAAGCCAGACACAATAGACGTCTACACACTACCAGGATACACAGCAATCCCCAACTGCAGACCACAACAAATTGGGGGGGTATTGCCAAATTATTCTAATAAACTATCATGTAGCAACACCATATCTTTCAATAATGAATATATTTTCGCAAACTTCTCTGAAAAAAAATCAAAAAAACAACCTATAGCAACTGGTGCAATATACAGGACGCCACATACTAATACCCCAGCTTTTAGTGATAAACTAAAAACACTGATTACAGATACACAAATGAATAAGCACCCCCTATACTACCGGGAGTTTTAAACATAACCTTGGAATAACAGATGCCCAAAAATTTAACTGACTTCATTAACAGTATGAATAACACACTACTCTCCAGCTATTACAAAACCAACAAGACTAATTGAGATGAGTGCGACCATTTGGACAAACATACTAGCCCCCTTAAATCAGAATAATCACGGACAACACTACTGACCACTCCCAACCTTCCTCTTAATAAACTTTTGAAACCCAAACCCAAAGAAATATAATAAGTTCTCTTTCGACTTCACGATGGGGATCAGAAGTAACTTCACTGCAGAACAAAGCTCAGTTGTGGCCTACAAAATTTTCCACTGCCGATGATATTGATGAAGGGGTAGACATGAATGGGTAGACATATTTCAAAACAAAACATAGATTATATAGCAAACATCGTCCCAAAAAAAAACTAAACAGATCACTAATAAAAGACAAAGTTGAAATGGCTTACTAACAGCACCCCGAGATCCATCGATAAAAATATGAAAAACAATAAAAAGGGGTTAATAATAAAGAATTTATTAAACAATAAAATAAACAACTATACTATTCTAATAGTTTCTCGGATCCGGGGCACCTCAAACTGAATAAAGCTAGTAAAATTGTACTAACAAAACCGAACGAACCGCAGCTCCAGCCTACTGATACAGTCAACAAAATCAATGACTTTTCTCAACCATAGGATCGTCTCACCAGTAAAATTCCAAATACCATTGCCCGAGCTAATGATTATCTAGAGGGAAACTTCCTAACATCCCTCTATCTTGCACCGACAGAGCCCACTAAGTCGCTATGATTATTAACTCACTAAAAATAAATCGGGAAATACAGCTCAAGTCCCGTGTTACGATGGGGGCCTCATTTATTAGCCTGTTTTGCCCCGTCGTAACAAGTTATTTAATTTTTTTTGATTGTTTCATCGTTGAAAATCATTATAGTATTAGGGTAATTTTTAGAGATTGACCAAGCAAGTAAAATTTGAGAAATTTTTAAAAGAATTCATAAATTATTCAGTGTATGGTATAAATTTTCTCTATTGCAGTGTAATACATCATGATACACTTTATTAAAAAAACAGTCGATATATGACTTTACTTGTCTCTGTACCATATTCATACTAAATGACACGAGCTTCATACAAACAATATTTAAATCAACGTTTCGCCATACAAAACTGAGACCAATGCCTCAATAAAGGCAGAAAAGTATAAAATATCAATTAAAACATCAAATACATTTTTTTGAGACAAAACCGAATACTGACCAAATCTGCTAATACAAGCTATCACCGTAAGTCGTGGATGAATAGACAATTTTCAACCCATACTAAGGACTTAACAAACCCTCTAAAGGTAGAATAACTTCCCAAGCCTACTCCAAAGACGTATGACTACTCTTGTGAAAGTCAGGGGGGCCTACTCCTGGTCAGGAGTGGATGTGTGAACCACTCCCCCTTGGGGAGGGGTGTGAACCTACTCCCCGTTGGGAGAGGTGTGTGAACCTACTCCCTGTTGGGGAGGGTGTGTGAACCTACTCCGTTGGGGAGGGGTGTGAACCTACCCTGTTGGGGGAGGGGGGTGAACCTACTCCCTGTTGGGAGAGGGGGTGAACCTACTCCCGTTGGGAGAGGGTGTGTGAACCTACTGACGATCGTCGATGTTTGGGTAAACGACGTCAGGTAGGTCACGTGACTGAGGGAGGGGAAAACCGGCCACTACCTAAACAGGTACCCGGCAGTATGACTAGTGGTTCCCCCTACATGAACATCACAGTAAAAGAACATCCTACCTACAACATAGTTTAAAACAAATAATAGTATAAAGTAAGACATTTTCGTTTTAGCTAATAAGGGGAAAAATCTCCCAAAATACCATTATGAAAAAATACACACAATAAAAAAATATTGGTAAGGGGATAGCCGTAACATCCCCCCCTATTGTTCAAACGAGTGGCTCATGTTCTTCACCCACCATAACATTACTCTAACAAATCACTAGAAACTAACTCTTTCCCCACATCACTCAAAATAGCAAGGGTTACACCAATACGAGAGAGAGACTACAAGAATGGGAATACAAGGACCTCATCTTCACTAACAATGATCTGATACGAAATGTCACCATATAAAAAAATATACTAGATCACAACATAACAGAGGTTCAGACGTATGCGCGGGGGTCCAGACCGACAAAATGTGATCAGTCACGAGGAGCCTTCACCAAATTTAACTACAATACAAAAAAAAAAGGGGACCAAGTCAACCAAGTCCTAAATGATATAAACTGGGAAGATATCCTTTTGCAACACGGATCCCAACCTATTCTAGAACAAATTAACTCTGTGGCATTTGAGGTATGTCAAGGCATATTCCTTTAAAGAAAAGGAAAAGAAGATTTAAACTATAAAGAGAAAGGCGCTCCCCATACAGGGAAGGCAAAGAATAACAGAGCGGCTAAAAGAGGCCAATATATCTGCAATAGTAGGGGACACTGGTCAGAGAAATAGCAAACATCGAACTAAAGCTAAAGGAATCTTACAGGAGTCAAGAAACGCGGGAAGAACTGTGGAGAGGGCATGACGAGGGTCGTCCCACAGCTGCTAAAAACAACAGACATAGCCCCACTCCACAAAGGGGCGTAAAGTAATACAAAGAACTACAGACCGATAGCGCTAACGTCTCATATCATAAAAATCTTTGAAAGGGTTCAAAGAAGCAAGATCACCACCCATCTAGATACCCATCAGTTACACAACCCGGGGCAATGGGGTTAAACAGGTCGCTTCTGTCTGTCCCAAATACTGGACTACTATGACAAGGTCCTGGATGCTCTAGAAGACAAACAAAATGCAAAAGCCTTCTACAAGTGTGACCATGGTGTAATAGCGGACAAAATGCGTGAAAAAGGAATAACAGGAAAAGTTGGTAGATGGATCTATAATTTACTAACAAATAGAACACAAAGAGTTGTAGTAAACAGAGTAAAGTCTGAGGCGGCTACGATGAAAAGCTGTTCCACAAGGCACAGTACTCGCTCCATCTTGTTCCTCATCCTCATTCTGAACTAGACAGGGATATTAGCCAGCGTCGTGTTTTCCCTTTTGCAGATGACACCGAATCTGCATGACAGTGTCCTCCATTGAAGACACCGAAAGACTCAAGCAGACATCAACCAAATCTTTAAATGGGCCGCAGAAAACAAAATGAAGTTCAATAATGAAAATTTCAATTACTCAGATATGGAAAACGTGAGGAAATTAAAACTAAATCGGAGTATAAAACAAATTCCAACCACACAATAGAGTGAAAAACTAATGTCAAAGACCTGGGAGATCAGGAGGATCTCGCCTTCAAAGACCATAACATTATCAATCGCATCTGTTAGAAAAATGACAGGATGGATAATGAGAACCTTCAAAACTAGGGATGCCAAGCCCATGATGACACTCTTCATGTCGCTTGTTATATCTAAGCTGGAATATTGCTGCACATTAACAGCACCTTTCAAGGCAGGTGAAATTGCTGACCTAGAAAATGTACAGAGAACCTTCACGGCACACATAACGGTGATAAAACACCTCACTTACTGGGAACGCTTGAGTTCCTCAACCTGTACTCCCTAGAACGCAGGCGGAGATACATTATCATATAAACTTGGAAAATCCTAGAGGGATTAGTACCAAATTTGCACACAAAATCCTCCCTATGAAAGCAAAAGACTCGGCAGACGATGCAACACCCCCCCAAGAAAAGCAGGGGTGCCACTAGACGATAAGAGACAACACAATAAATGTCAGGGGCCCAAGACTGTTCAACTGCCTCCCAGTATGCATAAGGGGGTTACCAATAGACCCCTGGCTGTCTTCAAGCAGGCAGCAGGGACGGCACCTAAACGGTACCTGACCAGCCGGCTGTGGTTCGTAAGTCCGGTTAGCGGCCAAAGTAACAGCCTGGTTGATCAGGCCCTGATCCACCATGAGGCCTGGTCACAGACCGGGCCCGGGCGTTGATCCCCGAACCCTCTCCAGGTATATCCAGGTATATATGAAAATGCCACAGTAAAAATGTCCGAGCGCTTTCATGTTCTTACAGACATCTTCAGAAGAATAGCTTTCCTCTGAAGACTGTGTGCACATGAAAGCACTCAGTTTTTTATTTTCACTGTATTTTATATTTGCAATCACACGTTTCTTCCATATATACATGTGAACCTTATGTAATATATAATAGTTCATACATGTGTGCAAATATATGTAACACCATACATATATACGTGTATGGTGACTATACGTATGCTAATGGTACATTACACATTGGAATGTGTAAAAATGTGATCATTAATTCTAACCACACTTGAATGTGTGAGTAACTTCCCACACCTGCGAATGTCCTAATGAGGCTAAGATAAGATAAATAATTTGTTGGGATTTTTAACTGGGGGAATATTAGATTTTCTTTTTTTTTTTTTTAGATTTTGCCTCCAAGCAGCTAGTGTATAATGGTAAGAATAACAGGCGTGTATGATAGTTAAATTAAATATATTTTAAAAAAATTCTTTATTTCTACAAGTACATGTACAAGGTATACAGGCCTACCTGACATCAATGACATACTACTATACAGAAAACCTTTTTTATACCTGGAGTGGGGGTCCGGGGGGCAACCCCAGCCGGTCTGTGACCAGGCTCAGCATTTCAGGCAAATGGGTCAATTTTGTCCCAGGATGGACCCACCAGGTACCCATTTTACTGATGGGTGAACATTGGACAGAGGTGACTTAGGAAACAGTCCTAAGCTTTCCAGTCGTACCAGGGAATCGATCCATGGAGCAAAGAGTGAACCGAGTTCCCTTGGATCGATCTCGGGTCACCTGAAGCTTGACCGACAATACACCAACAACCAACAACTCGTCCTCAGCCCAACATGACGCTTCAGGTCACCATGTCACTCACCTCACTCAGGTCACCACGTCACTCACACCTCACTCAGGTCACCACGTCACACACCTCACTCAGGTCACCATGTCACTCACACCTCACTCAGGTCACCACGTCACTCACACCTCACCAGGTCACCACGTCACACCTCACTCAGGTCACCATGTCACTCACACCTCACTCAGGTCACCATGTCCTCACACCTCACTCAGGTCACCATGTCACTCCCTCACTCAGGTCACCCTGTCACTCACACCTCCCAGGTCACCATGTCACTCAACCTCACTCAGGTCACCATGTCCTCACACCTCACTCAGGTCACCATGTCACTCACACCTCACTCAGGTCACCATGTCACTCACACCTGAATCTGGTCCCTGTTGTCACTCACACCTCAATCTGGTCACCATGTCACTCACACCTCACTCAGGTCACCATGTCACTACACCTCACCAGGTCACCATGTCACTCACACCTCACTCAGGTCACCATGCCACTCACACCTCACTCAGTTCACTATATGTCACTCACACCTCCTCAGGTCACCACGTCACTCCCCCTCACTCAGGTCACCAGTCCCACACCTCACTCAGGTCACCACGTCAATCACACCTCACTCAGGTCACCATGTCACTCACACTCACTCAGGTCACCACGTCACTCACACCTCACTCAGGTCACCACGTCACTCACACCTCACTCAGGTCACCACGTCACTCACACCTCACTCAGGTCACCATGTCACTCACACCTCACTCTCCGCCTATGTATACTGTCTTTTAACCTCTGTATGTTAGAAGTGATCAAGGTCTCAGGATCGAAACGTTTTCTAATAAATATGTCCTAGTATTTGTTCATGTGTCTTGCTAAACCATGATCTACTGAGGAAGCATGTTGCCAGGCACAACGTTTCGGCAAAGAAAACCAAGTGTTGCGCATGTCTTAATCTTCAGTGGAAATGGTGACCAGTGGGAGGGAGAGACTGTACTAAATGTTTCAAACGTTTTTTTTCTGTTGTCTAACAATGTAGGTGAAGTTACCTTGGCTGCGACGTCACTGGGTATTTTCCACTGGAAGCAGCGTCTCTGTGAGTTGGATTGGTTGGTGGCAGCCAACCAGCGCCTCACACTCCTGCTTCAGTGGGTAAACAGTGTACCAGTAGTGTAGGCCACACATACCCACCTCCATGCTTTAACAAAGTTTTTTTTATTAAGGTTACTTACAATGTCTCATCAGTTTAACGCACATTTTTTTTCTCTCGCGTAATTTATGTGGCATTCCTAACTACGCATCTAGTAATAATATCTTTATTTCTACAAGTACATGTACAAGGTATACAGGCCTAGCTGACATCAATGACATACTACTGTATAGAAAGCCGTTCATTGTTTGTTTGTACCCTCGCTGGGAATCGAACCCAGACACTCGCCGTGTGAAGCGACAGCTTTAGCCACCAGGCCACGGGATATAACTCCTGTGGAATGACTGGCGGCCGACTAAGATAGCTAGGCCTTGTATCATATAATGATATGCAATACCTTGTGTCTTACTCTTCATTGCTAGGCCGTAAAAGATGAGGATATATATATATATATATATATATATATATATATATATATATATATATATATATATATATATATATATATATATATATATTGGGTACCATGGTCTTGTCTGTCGTAAATCCGAGGAAAGATTGCAAGACATGAAGAGGTTAATAACATTATCAAGAGGAGCCTCACAACAGCGGATGCCCAGCAGTAAGAGCCACCCCAACTATGC
>WNWK01008164.1:20000-87054 GCA_009830355.1 Cherax destructor
GGGCAATATGAGTTGTGTAGACATGGGGTTTTCAGATCAACGGGGTGTTTTAGTTGATCTTCGGTGGGAGGGAGTGGTTGTGGTGTACCCTAGTTATTGGAAGTTAAATACCCATTTGTTACAAAGGGTTTGGGCATCAAGGGTCTTTTGCTGCATGGTGGGAAGGGCTGTGGGGTGTGGGGAAGGGGATTGGGGATATAGTAGCATAGTGGACTGTGAGGGCAAAGGTGGCAATACGGGAATATTATCAGGAGGGAAGAGAGGATGCGAGGCTGAGGTTTGGTATACAAAAATATGTGGAGGCTCAGTTGCAGGAATGTCAAGGGGAAGGGGTAGGGCGATCGCAGGAGGAGGTACGGAGGTTACAAGAACAGTTGAAGGATATTCAAAATGAAAGGTTTCAGGCGATCAGGGTGCGTAGTGGGTTAGATGTTTTGTGGGGTGACAAACCGTAGGCTATGGTGTTTCAAAGATTTAGGAGTAGGAGGAAGAGTATGATGGTGATGTCGCTGAAGGTAGAGGAAGGTATGGGAGGGTACAGACTGGGAAAGGTGTTATGCACAATGGAGGGGATGAGTGAGTATGCCAGAGTTTGGTTTCAGCGTAAGTGGAGGAATGAGGTGGGTGGGGCGGAGGAGAGGGAGATACTCTTGGATGGGGTGTGTAGGGGAATTAGTGATGAGGCTAGAAGAGTCATGGAGGGGGAAATTAAGGAGGAGGAGGTGTGGCAAGCAGTGAAGGGGTTGAACTTAGGGAAAACACCGGGTTTGGATGGGATTCCTGGGGACTTTTATGTCACTCATTGGGATGTATTGAGGGGAGTGTTACTACGTGTGTTAAATGCCATGAAATTGGGAGGGAGTATGGGGGAGGATCAGAGAATAGGGGTGGTGGTCTTGGTGCCGAAGGGAGGAGAAGGTGGTGCACTGAGTGGGTATAGAGCCATTACCTTGCTTTGCACAAATTATAAAATCTTTTCAAAAATTTTGGTGAATAGAATGAAAAAGGTGCTTGATAGACTGGTGGATGAGGGGCAGTACTGTGTACCTGGGCAGAGCATGCAGAATGAGCACAGATGTATAAAAGGTTTTGTGGAGAGAAGGGAGGGGGGTGTCGTAGGTCTGGATTGGGAGACGGCATATGATAGGGTGCAGCATGAAGCTTTGGTTGCAATATTGAGAAGGCAGGGATTCGGGGATGAAATCATCAGTTGGGTCGAAATGCTGTATGAGGGGGCTCAGGTGAGAGTGCAGATTAATGGGAGGTTGGGAGGAGTTGTGAGAATGGAAAAGTGGCTGTGGCAGGGATGTCCCTTGTCGCAGCTTCTCTTCACATGTTTACAGGATCCCTTCTATAGGTTAATTAAGGTAGGGGTGAGGGAGATTGGTGGGATAAGTGGGGCCGAGCCAGGGATTGTGGGGTATGTGGATGATACCACTATTATGGTAGGATCCAGGGAGGGTTTAGTTTGTGTGGAGGGAATAGTAGGTATCTTTGGAAAGGCAACGGGTATGCAGGTTAACAGGGTAAAATCTAAGTTTCTGGAGGTAGGGTCGTGGGTGGGGGGACGTTGGGACAGGAGCTAGGATGGACAACAGTGGATAGCCTTAAAATTTGTGGCATTATTTTTTGTAATGATGGGAAGGTGGCTAGGGAGATGAATTCATCTATGGTGGTGGGAAAGGCCATGGGAAGGATGGCAGGTTGGAGGCCTGGGGATATAACGATTTTGCAAAGGGTGATCGTGATTAATACCTTAATATATAGTCGGTTATGGCATGTAGTGGCTGTTTATCCGATTGTCGAGGACGCTATAAGTTTACAGAGGAGAGTCTTGAGGTTCATTTGGGGGTTTGGGAGACATTGGTTGAGGCAAGAAGTAGTCATGACGAAATTGGGGTATGGAGGATTGTGGTTGATACCTCTGCAGTGGAGGTAGATGGGTATATTAGTTAAGCAGGATTTAGTAGCAAGGGGAGGGGTAAGGGGGACGAAGGTTGGAAGGGTGATGGAGGAGATAAGGCGATGGTGGGTAGGTAAGGATATTCTAGTGGGTGAGGCAATGGTAAGGTTTTTATTAGTTGTGAGGGAACCGAGTAAGGTGAAATTGGGGGTCCTCGATAGGGTGGGAAGCGGAGGGGCAGATGTAGTGCAGGGTATCGCGATGTATCCAATGTACGATTGGAAAGCAATGTGGTACTGGTTTCATAGGGTTAAGCTGCCTTCTAAGGTTAGAGAGACATGTTTTAGATTTCTGCATAGTATTCTGGCATCAAAAGTGCAGTTGTTTAAAATGGGTTAGTGAGGGATGGGCTTTGTAGCCGTTGTGGACAGCTAGACATGTCATACCATGCAGTATACTTCTGTGAGGAACTGGGAGATGTAAGGGAGTGGTTTGGTGCTGTGGTCAGGGGAGTGGGGGGCTGTCTTTGTTGAGAATGTTGAGTCTGGATTTGGGGGGTCTCAGTGAGGGGGTGCGAAGGGCGGTCATGTATCTGGGGTTAGATATCTTGCATGTTTTATAGGGTTTGCATGAAAAGTCGGGTAGGGTTCGAATTCGGGCTTTGGCGGCGAGATTCTATAGGACTCATGGTAGGAATCGGGAGTTGTATGGGCGTAGGTGGGACACAGGTTTTTCTGAGGGTTATAAGGCGATGACGATGGGTTGGTTGTTAGTTCAGGGACGTAGGATGTAAAAGGCATGGCGAATTTGGGTCTTGGGAGAGGGGTAGAGGGATGGGGGTTGGAGAGTGTGTGTGTTGGTTGACAGGTTAGGTGTGTGTGTTTGCAAGTGTGAGGGGGGGTTAGGTATGGTAGGGAAAGGGGTGTAGGGTGGTGGTCTTGTGTTTGAGTGGTGACTAATGACAGGGGGGGATTCGGGGTTTGCGTCAGGGGAAGACTTTGGGGGTTTTCCTCTGCTTCTGGGTGGGGGTGTGATGGATAATTGTCTATTACTGTTATAATTGTTATACGTATGATGGATCCGCATACATAACATTGCAGGTAACGGGATGGTGAAATGCATTGTGGTACATGTGGTGGACACCTCTAGCTTCCTGTAATGTTCATGCTTGTAAGATTTGTTAATTTTAGGCTACTGGTTAAGGTGATACCCTTGCTATATGTTATGAGTATATCAGTGCAATGTTTGTATACCTCATTGTATAGAGGTAATAATTGTGTGATGGTTAGGATGCGTATATATGTTAAATGTGTTTGGGTTGGAGCTTACTGTGCAAGTAGAGTGCATACATCGGTGACAGTCATGTTTGTGTCACACATGTTATGGTTGGGGTATAGGCAGATCTTGCATTTAATAAGGTAAAATTTTATACTGAGAATTCTAGGATATTTATGTTATCATGTTCATACCCATTGTATATTGATGGTAACTTGTTGCATGTTATTGATAAATGGCTGAACGTTTATCAAGAGGCAAGGACAATGCTTTACATTGTTAGCAATATAAAGTTTGATTTGTATCGTTATGTTATTGGAGGACAAGGTTGTGTATATTTAGGTATTAGCTGAGCCTAGTCTTGGGGATGTGTGCAGGTGTGTAGGGGTGGGGTGGGTTTCTAGGTTATTGGTAGGGAAGGCCTGTATGAATTTTTTTTTTTATTGAAGCAGGGTACAATGCACATAGCAAAATAATACATATCCAAGAACATCAAATTATCCAATAGGACACACACGTACTACAATCTCCCACACAATTTGATCATAAATATCAAAACATAAGAAGCACACACATTAGATAATAATAAACACAAAATATATATAAACATTTCCTACCGCGATAAGACTATCGCACGTTCACACGTTCACAAACAACACAATGACAAACATTGACAAAACGCCACAAATCACCGGTGTTCATGTAAAAAGAAATGCAATGTTCAACATACACAACCTATCAATACATATCCAAGAATTTCTCAATACACACCCAAGAACATTAACCACTAAAACATATATAAACAATCTTTTTCCACACCATGTGGATTGCAATGTAACATTAGACACACCTTTATTCAAATGATGTAAAACATATCTAACAATCAACATGTCCCATGACACACACCTGATCCCCTACCCCCCCCAGTGCATGCCACACTATAAGAACCCCCCCCCATGACCCTTCTCCAGACCTGTCAGATGGTAACCCCATCATGTAACTGAACAGAGCCTCACACACCGTAAATACACACCAACACACAACAGTTGATGAAACCCCTATTACACACATTATCCATGAAGTGTACCACCTCTGTTCACACCTCTATCCGCCTCACACTTCTCTTCCCCCGTGTAGACGGAAAACCAGCCTATCTCTACCCCTTACCTTTTCGCCCTTTAACCCCACACTGTGAGGTTCCGATAACCCTCTGGAAGATCCACCTCCCATTTCCCCATAATCTCTTTAGTTCGGCATTTAGTCCTATAAAACCCCGCTATCATGATGTTAATGCGCTCAGCAGCCCCCACCTGACGCATCGCCCATGAATAATAAATGAAATCAGTGACCAAATACACTACCGCACTTTGGATCCGCTTATCCATACCACTCACATCTAAACTTAAAGCCCTCAGCACCGAAATGACCCCCCAGCGATCCCAACACATGACTAAACCACTCCCGCACCGCCCAACCTATCGCAAAATACACTACATGATAAGCAGTCGCTTCCTCCCCACACAACGCACAACCACTCCCTTCCACTAATCCCCTAGTATGCAACAACGCCCCAGATGGAAGTATGCCATGCAGAAACTTATAAACTACCTCCCGCACCCTCGGATCAATCCTAGCTTCCCTCAACAATCCCCACACTACACCCCAAGCATACATAGGGTATACACTCTCTACCACCGCCACCACCCTTCCCATTCCCACCCCATCCAACACCCCAAGCCTCACCTTCCCCGGGTCCTGAACCACTAACATAAATCGAATCATCCCCTCACAGTCCTTTAACTCCTTACCCTTCCACCATCGACCTATATTCTCATGAATCCTCCGCAGCCAGCCCTCTCCCCTCCCTCTTTCCCTCATATAACACTTCTTCACATACACGCTTTTTAACCGTCGATGCAAAGAAATAAGCCCCAGCCCCCCCTGGCTATGGGGAGTGAGACCACCCCCCTACTTAACCACTCACAGCCTGAACCCCATATAAATTGCATTATTCTTCCCAGGAACCTACGCACATCACAACCCACCAGTGGATATACTGACCCCACATGCCACAATTTACTATAAATCAATACATTCACCACTATCACCCTCTGATGTAAAGTTAAATTCGCCGCTCTCATACTCGACAATTGACTTAACACCCCATCCATCACCCTCTTCAAATTCACCACCCTCACCTCCTCACACACCCGCATGTATACCACACTACAAATTTTCAACCTATCCACAAGTTTCCCCACTGCCACAACTCCCATCCCCACCCTCCTCCCCACCTCCATGTACAACGATTTCTCTTCATTTATTTTCATACCTGTTGCTTCTCCAAAAACACCCACCACCCTCCCCACTGCCCCTAAATCCCGCCTATCCCTAACTAAAACCATGGTATCATCCACATATCCCACGATACCCACTCCCCTTACCCTATCGACCATCACATTTCCCTCAAGACATCTCCTTATCTCCCTATAGAGGGGATCCTGAACACAGGCAAACAACAACTGCGATATAAGACACCTCTGTCTCAATCCCCTTGCCATTTCAATATGTCTCCCTAAAAAGCCATTCACCTGCACACGCACACGCGCTCCCTCATATAACGACTGTGCCCATCCCACCACTTCAGCCAAGAACCCCTGCCATCTCATGAATCTCCACAATGCCTCACGGTGAACACTATCATATGCGGCCCTCCAATCTAATGCTAAAACCCCAGCCTCCTCTTCCTCCCGATTCCAGTCGATGAAATCCCTGATACGCCCGTGTCCCTCATACATTGATCTGCCCGGAATCCCATACTGTCCCTCATCTATCACCCTGCCTACCACACTCTTCAGACGTTTCCCCAATATTTTTGCGTAGATCTTATAATCACAGCACATTAGGGTAAGCCCTCTATAATTGGTAATGTACACACACGGTGCTCGCTTCGGCACCAGCACCGCTACACCTGTCCGCTGTATGTCCCCTAATACCCTTCTATGCTTCATGTCATTAAACAAAACTACCAAAAAACCCTTCAACACTCTCCAATTTTCCACATAAAACTCACAAGGTAAACCATCTAAACCTGGGGACTTGCCTATGCAAATGCCCATTACAGCCCTCCATACTTCCTCCTCTGTTATCAACCCTCCCAACTCTCCCCTATCATCATCGTCCAACTCACACCGTACCCCTTCCCCCATCACATGTAACGCCTCCTCATCAAGATCCCCCTCCCTTCGACTCACCAAAAAACGCATCAATATATCCACTCATTTCCTCCGTCATCCACAACATCTGACCCTCCTTGTAACCACCCAGGTCCTTCCCCACCACAACATTCATTGTGCTCATAGCCTCTCTCTTACGTCGCTGCTCACGCAAGACACAGGCAGACGTCCTATCTCCCCACATCACCCTCTCCAATCCCCCAGCCACCCTCGCTCCATCAAAATGCATATTTTGGATGTCCCTGATCTGCTCCTTCAAACCCTCAATTATTTGTACTGGATAGGTCTCCCTAACCCCTACATGACAATCCCTTAACTGCCCTTCCAAATACCTCTGCAACCCATACGATAACCTGCCTTTCTCCCTCCCACACCCAACATAAAACTCCTTAATGCTTACCTTAGCCACTGTATCCCACCAAGAAATCACATCTTCCCCACTTCCCCAATCCCCCCACAAATTTTCCCACAACTCTGCAAAAAAAAACCTTCCCCCCATTTAAGCAAACCCACATTCAACTTCCAATACCCCCATATCTTCTAGGTAACCCATCCCACGTCAAATTCACTAATACCCCACGATGATCCGAGAATGCCATGTCCACAGTTTCAAATCTCTGCACCTCAACCGCTTAATTCGCATATATTCTATCTAACCTCGCAGCATATCCATTCCTCACTAAAGTATATTCACCTCCACCCCCTTCCTTTACATCTCGCAACCCCACTCCATAGAGCAGGTCCCCCAATGATCCTACAACATGCCCCGCTCCCCATGGCTCCACATTCCGCTGACTAGTCACACAATTCCAGTCCCCACCTACAATCGACACTACGGGCATCGACCGCAGGTGATACACTAGCTCATCCCTCACAAACCTACTTTTAACTCCCCCATCACCCTCTGCTGGCCCATATACACTCATAAAACCGACACGTTCCCTACCCCATAAGCCCTCAACTCGAACAATCCTACCATCCCCACTCACTTCCCAATGGCTCAAAACAAACGGGCTGGTTTCCCGAATCAAAACAGCTGCTCCTCCTTTCAATCTACATGTATACCCAACATACACGACATACCCTGCTATGACCAACTCACCACCCATCTTATAATTGTGCTCCTGCACGCAAGCCACATCCACCTGACAGCGTCCCAAAACCCCCATAACCAATCTCTCTTCTGCACATTACACAAACCATTAACATTGACCATTAGACACCGGAATAAGACAAAGGTGGTTTTTCCCTTGGATACTCTGCCCCCTTTGTGACACATTTTTGAATCCTCACTTGGAATGTCCCCGGCATTCCTCACAGGCCTTTGTCCTTTAGGCCCCACCCTCATGTACCACAGCTGCCCACAGCTTTTTGCCAGGCCTTTGCGCTGGTGTTAGCACATCCTCTGGATCCGACATTACAGCTGCTCGTTTCCTCGACCCTAGGTCCACCTGCATGTCAGCCACATGCCCCTCCTCCGCATGAACATCCACTTCCACAACTCCTGTCTGTATGAACTCTCCGCCCATGCCCCCACCACTCGCCTGAATGCACTCCACAGCTGCAGTCCCTTGACTCAAACCCAATGCCCTGTCCACACCCTCCTCCATCATACTGATGATGTCCTCCACCAAGGATCGTGTGGATTCCTCGCCGTCTCCTTCCACCCCCTCAGCAACGTCGTCGCCGCCCACAGCGGATCGCCCACTCATAGGCGAAGTGTCAGGAAGGGTGGCACAGGCCGACACTTGCAAGTCGTCCTGCCCTCCCACCCCTCCCCGCTCGGCTCCCCTATTCGCCTCCTCAGGACTACAGTCATCCTGTTGCGTAGTCTACTGCTGCCTGCTATGCTGGTAAGGAGCACCTCTGGCCTCCTGCCTCCTGTCACACAGGGCCGCCATGTGTCCATATCCCCCACATAGGCGACACGTCCGTTGTTGGCCCGCATATGTCACAAAAACTTGCGTACGAAATTCCTCTAATACTACATAAGACGGGATAGGGTACTTAAGAGACATCTTCAAAACATAAGACCCATCCGGCAGCCCCTCATATGGGCCCCCGGCCCAACGTCCTTGCGTCGCCGCATGAATGGTCCCATATTTATCAAACACTGATGTCATGTCCATTGAACCCGTCTCAAAAGGCACATTGCAAACCTTTATCCACGTGTACCTTCTTGAGACATCACGAAGCTGCACAGTAACACCAAGGTTTATGTACATGCTGCGTTCCCGGTACTTTTCCACGATCGTCTCGTAAATACTGGTAGCACCAAACTTCACAAAAATGCACCTAAGTCCATTCATGGCCACCCCAGACATGGCATTCTCTATACCATAAGTTCTCCTTAATATGTCAGGCAGAAGCACGTCCATATTCACTGCAGTCACTGCCCCATGGATCAAGTCCACACAAACCGTGTTGACCCTCTTCCGACCACCCAGCGCCATTTGCAAATCCAAGCTTTTGCCAAACGCCACCAGGGCAGACAGCACACGTTCGCTCACCAGCAAGGCTAAGCGACAAATGCTGTATGAATTGTATAGGAGTGTTACAAGTCGTGTACGCTTGTACTTTAAGTTTTTTATGGTTACTTTGTATTGTTTGTGTTCTTATTCGGAATGATTTTATCTGAGTAGGTTATTATATCTATGCATAATCCTGTGTTATCATTGAATGCTCTTCTGTGTTTGTACAAGCACGTAGTTCTGCACAAGGATTGATAAGGAATGTCCTGTTAAAGTTTTGCAGTATGTTGTTAGTTTTGTGAGGTTGCCTAATGTTCAGGCGCGTGTTATGTTTTGGTTGTTGGATTTTGTAATATTATTATGTATGTTGAGATATGTTTTTTAAATAAAATATAAAAAAAATCCTCTCGTTGTAATTCCTGTTTGATGGGCTAGTACACTCAGATACATACACGTACTCTCTCTCTCTCTCTCTCTCTCTCTCTCTCTCTCTCTCTCTCTCTCTCTCTCTCTCTCTCTCTCTCTCTCTCTCTCTCTCTCTCTCTCTCTCTTTATCTATCTATCTATCTATCTATCTATCTATCTATCTATCTATCTATCTTTCTCATGTTTCTGAAACAATTAGTAATAATCTTGTGATCACATGTAAACAAGAGAGAAAATGTGTGAGTTTTACGTTATCGTATCTGATTGATGCGTTGTATAAATATGTCTTGAGTTACTTTCATTTTTATCAGACAGAATTTTATTATTTTATTCCTCTGAATTTTAACATTGCATTATGAGTGAGTGTATGCTGCTGAGAGGGTGAGCGGTGCTCAAGCGTCTGGGAGCGGTGACCAAAACATCATCCTGATATCTCAGGGACACCACATCATCTCAGCAACATTCAGGGGGTGCTGAGACATGGAGCGCGCTCAGAAAAAAAAAATGAAAAACTACGAAAAATGAGATTTGCTTACCGAAAAATAGCTGATCTTTCTGGCAACTCCCTCGTATAATTCTCATCATTATACGATGTTTCTACAAGGAGTTATAGTAATTTATAACATGTGTGGTGATGGCGTCTGTCATAACATGCGCGCTGACGCGGCAAAAAAAAAATCCGTTTTTTTTTCTGTCAATTTCTTATATTTTCTCTCTAATATAATACAAATTCACCATTTGAGATCATAAGAGAGTGGGCAGGGCTAATATGGCCTTAGAACCAATCAGAAGCATTCTCTGGCCTTCTCGGATAAGAGGTGCTGACAGGCCATAAATTACGATGTAGTGGCCAACACACACCAGCCAACAAATTGTTCTTTTCTTACGCTAATATCAATAATAATGTTTATTTACTTACTACAATTGATCTATTATGACATAGTGCGACATATTAATAGCATATAAACATGAAAAACACACCAGAATAAATATTATGTGGCATAATATGACGGTATATCGCCAGGTTGTGGGAGGGTAAGATCGCCATAAAGATTATTTTTTCCCATTCTCACATTCTGTTATGAGAAAAAACGGATGTAGCGATGGTAAACTGTAGTAGACACTCATAGATTATGAAAACAGTGGAAAAAAAACAAGTATTTTTTCGGGAAAAAAAAAAATTCTCCGAGTACTCGGGCTGCCGCGCGCTTCGACCATTATCTCGGAAGTAAGTTATTTACCTATTTAGCCATGTACCATCATTATTAATGAACGAATTGACGTTATTTTCACAATAAACATAGAAGAATGCCTGCTCTGCCAATGTGTATGTACCTTTTTGAAGTATCCCAAATATTTTCAGATTTGTGTGGGGAAAAAGTCCGATATTTTGTTAAATGTCAAGAAACCTACAAACTCTATTTTTTTTAGAATGAACATAAGCTTTATTACAGAATTGGTACGCGCTGCACGATGGTCTTAAAAGTGTTCTATCAGCAGTTTAGTTTGATATCTTTATTATGCACCCCATACCCATCCTGTGGGCGGTAGTCAAAAGATTACAGAGGTACATAATGGGTCCAGGGACTGGACCTCAAAGTTTGATAGCTGAGCAAGTTACAAAGGTAATGAACTCAGATGGTCACAATCATGACAAGTTACAAAGGTATTTGCAGATAACAGAGGTATATATAGGGTCCAGAGACTGGGCCCCAAAGTTTTGATAGCTGAACAAGGTACAATGGTAATTAATTCACTAGTTACAAGGTAATGAATCATGTAAGTAAATTTACTTACGTCTGTACATGGTTGCACTCATGAACAAATTATAAAGCAATGAGCAATCTATTAGTCTACACCCAGCCACAACTGTAATGAGTTATTGGTGCAAATTTTATTGTTGGGTCACACACACACACATATACATATACACATACATATATACACACACACATACACACACATACATGTATATACATACACACATACACATACACACATGTACATACACACACACACACACACACACACGTGTCAATGCTTTATTTACAGGGAGCAAAGTCAGGGTATTTTTCCAGAATGGTCTGTAATATACCACTGTGGATAAAATACTTTGACATATCTTGAACATTTCTGAATGAGTAGTCTCTGAATTCATTAATTTTATCGCACTCCAGTACATAATGACGCAGGGTGTGACAATAATCCAACTGGCAAAGTTTACATCTTGTTTGGTCTACATCTGGTGGTGGTGATTTAACCTGCCAAAGATACTTGTAACCCAGCCGGCTATCAGCAGGAAGTGTCAAAACAACTTTTCCAACTACCACTTCGGCCTCGATCTCTCCTAAGTGGAATTTTTAGGAATTTTCAGTAAATCTTGCGTGGTTCATTTGCTTTTTGGCCGATTTTATTGAAACTTCGTCACAGCTCCTTCTATATAAGCTTCTAATAGTACACCAAAAATTAGCGCATTCGGTAAACAAATAAAGAAGTTGATCCTGAGTGGTTCAGCTGCCCCTTCATTCAGTGGAGTCCTCCATTAAGTTGACCAAGGAGGAAGATCATGACGGACAAATTCCTTTTCTGGACTTCACGATCAGCAGGAATGATGATAAACTTGACTTCAGGACTCATCATAGACCCAATAATAAAAAAAACTACACTTCTAGCGCCACCTTGATATTAGAAGTGGAAGGTCATATTGGGTTCTTTCTGAAAGCCACAGAAAAAGTTAGTCCACCAGCTTCCTCAGAGAGGAGCGTGACTACACCTACAGAGTCTTCATGGAGCTGGGGCAAATGTGAAAGATCAGCTGGTTACAACAGTACTCATTGTTATTGTTGCATTAATCGAGGAGCACTAAACCCATAGGGGTCATACAGTGCCTCGGGGAATGTAAGATATTCAGACTTCATTCAAGGAATTGGAGCACTGGTTCAGTTTCTTAGATCAAGAGCCCTCTCGCCAACATAAAGGAACCTTCTTTGAGGGGGAAACAGTACTCAAATTCTTCAAATTTCAGCAGATAGTACTGCACCCTCTGACAGCCTCCAGCCTAGTATTGTTTTTATTACAGATTCAGGAGTACATAAGTCTGTCCCAGAGGTCTTTGGGACACTGGAAATATAAGCAGTATAATGTGATCCTTTACTGACAACGTTTCGCCCACACAGTGGGCTTTATCAAGTCTCAAACAGATCTACCTGGGTGAAAGGTACGTGACCCCAATGGAAATAAGTCAAAGGACCCCAATGGAAATAAGTCACTCTGTCTGACTTTTTTGGGTTATCCTAGGTTCTCTATACATATGCTGCTATGTATGATAATCTATGTAACTGCATTTGTGTATATCTGAATAAACTTACTGACTTACTTACTAGCATATATAGGATGGAGTCAGGTGGAGAATTATGGGTCAAGTGGAGAATGCTGCAGGTAGATCTGTTTGAAACTTGATAAAGCCCACTGTGTGGGCGAAACGTTGTCAATAAAGGATCACATTATACTACGTATGTGTTTATATTTCCAATGTGTCGGTATTTTATACTATTTATTTGCATCTTGGGGACACAAATATATATATATATATACGTATATATATATATATATATATATATATATATATATATATATATATATATATATATATATATATATATATATATATATATATATATATACTGATACATCTTCTAAGGTCATTTTAAGGAAGCGTTGGGTGGGTTATTGCAAAATCAACACCTGTGTCACTTGGTCCTGATAACACTAGGAAAATTCAGCTTGGTGGCACACTTAACCCAAGATGGAGGACCACAACACTGGTTTCTTTCTTTTACTATCAAACTTTTATTCAACAGCAATGTACCGCTACCTTGTTCTATGTGATAATTATATGGTGCGAATAAAATAATAATTCACAAGAGTTCACACACGAAGCCATAAATACAAGTATGGTGTTTCCGTGTCATATTCCATCACACTGGATGACCTACACACTTCCGTACGATATTGAGGATATCGTCAAGTGTTCCACTGAAGGTTTGTTGACTACAGCAGCTTCGAAAGTCTCGTTCCAGCAAAACTGGAGTTACTATCACTTGGGAACTCTCATCTCTCTCGTGTACGTACACACACACACACACAAATAGGTGAGTACACACACACACACACATAGGAGTACACACACACAACACACACAAATAGGCAGTACAACACACACACACACAAACACACACAAATAGGTGAGTACACACACACAAACACACTGACAAGAAGTAAGTAGATCCATATGCAGTAAACACACAACCCAAAAAGTGAACGTAACGAAAACGAAGAGGAGGGCAAGTACCGATCTGATAAATAAAATAAAATCAATAATAATAATGAAGTAATAAAAAGGATAGATAAGATAATGAATAATAATAATAATATACTAATTAATATAAAAGTAATGCACAAGGTACATGAACAGGAGGCGTAATTCAAAGCGAAAATAATTGAAATAATGTGTTCCATCAGAGGTAATGGAGAGCTGGAATATTCATCTCCTATTCCACAGAGCACTATCCTCTGCCACACATCTCTCCTGTGATCAGGAGCATCCTCCCTCCTGTGCTCCATGACACTCCTCCCTCTGTGCTCCACAGTACCCCTCTGTGCTCCACGGAGCACTCCTCCTGTGCCACGGCATCCTCCCTCCTGTTCTCCACGGAGTACTCCTCCTGTGCTCCACGGAGCACTCTCCCTCCTGTGCTCCACGGAGCACTCCTCCCTCCTGTGCTCACGGAGCACTCCTCCTCCTGTGCTCCACGGGTACTCCTCCTTGCTCCACGGGCACTCCCTTTCCCTCCTGTGCTCCACGGAGCACTCCTCCTCCTGTGCTCCACGGAGCACTCCTCCCTGTGCCCGGAGCTCTTGCTCCACGGAGCACTCCTCCCTCCTGTGCTCCACTGGAGCACTCCTCCCCTCCAGCTCCTCTGTGCTCCACGGAGCACTCCTCCCTCCTGTGCTCCACGGAGCACTCCCTCCTGTGCTCCACGGAGCACTCCTCCCTCCTGTGCTCCACGGAGCACTCCTCCCTCCTGTGCTCCACGGAGCACTCCTCCCTCCTGTGCTCCAGGGAGCACTCCCTCCTGTGCTCCACGGGCACTCCTCCCTCCTGGCTCCACGGAGCACTCCTCCCCTCCCTGTGCTCCACGGAGCACTCCTCCCTCTGTGCTCCACGGAGCACTCCTCCTCCTGTGCTCCACGGAGCACTCCTCCTCCTGGCTCCACTGCCTCTGGTCCACGGAGCACTCCTCCTCCTGTGCTCCACGGAGCCTCCTCCTCCTGTTCCGGAGCACTCTCCCCCCGCTCCAGAGCACTCCTCCTGTGCTCCACGGAGCACTCCTCCCTCCTGTGCTCCACGGAGCACTCCCTCCTGTGCTCCACGGAGCACTCCTCCCTCTGTGCTCCACGGAGCACTCCTCCTTCCTGTGCTCCACGGAGCACTCCTCCCTCCTGTGCTCCACGAAGCACTCCCTCCTGTGCTCCACGGAGCACTCCTCCCTCCTGTGCTCCACGGAGCACTCCTCCCTCCTGTGCTCCACGGAGCACTCCTCCCTCCTGTGCTCCACGAAGCACTCCCTCCTGTGCTCCACGGAGCACTCCTCCCTCCTGTGCTCCACGGAGCACTCCTCCCTCCTGTGCTCCACGGAGCACTCCTCCCTACTGTGCTCCACGGAGCACTCCCAGGTGATCAGAGCATCCACACTGCAATGCATAGTCATGGAGAGATTATGTGGGGTGGGGCGAGGGGGTGTTGGTGTTGGAGGAGTTGGGGGGTGTAGGTGAGTGTTGTTGAGGTGGGGATGCAGGTGGGGGTCAAGTTGTAGCGTTCACGTGAACACTGCCTGACTCCTCTCTTCCTCCCCCTCCCCCCAACCTTCCTTCTCCTCTTCCCCTCTTCTTCTAATTGTTCTTCTCATTATTATTGTTATTAATTTTTGGTTGATTAATGAGCCTCGTGTAGTGTACTTACTACACGAGGCTAATTAAGGTTCCAAGTCACCTGTACACCACCACTCAAAAATACTTCAGTCCCAAACAATCATTAATCTCTCATCATAAATTATTTTTATTATTATTATTATTATTATTATTATTATTATTATTATTATTATTATCATTATTATTATTATCATTATTATTATTATCATATATTATTATTATCATTATTATTATCATCATCATCATTATTATTATTATTATTATTATCTATTAATTATTATTATTATTATTATTATTATTATTATTATTATTATTATTATTATTGTTGTTGTTGTTGTTGTTGTTGTTATTATGTTTAGGAGAAGCGCTAAACCCAAGGGTCTCATACAGCCCCTGAGGTATGGGGGGGGCAATCAGGTTCGACCCAAGGAAGGGGAGGACAAGTGCAGTTCTTTGGATCAAGAGCCCCTCACCCATTGAGGGGTATCAGCATACACACACAACACACGCACAGCTGTGAATCGACCCCTGCTACCACAAATAGGTGAGTACACACACACACACACCCTCAGTACCTGCTTACGCACGGAGGCGGGAATAAGAGTGATATAGTAGGCAAACACATGCTAGGACAATGTAACACACACACACACACACACACACACTCACACACACAGTCATAGAGTTGTCAGGAAGTGGAATAGTCTAGCAAGTGATGTAGTGGAGGCAGGAACCATACATAGCTTTAAGACGAGGTATGATAAAGCTCATGGAGCAGGGAGAGAGACGACCTAGTAGCGGTCAGTGAAGAGGCGGGGCAGGAGCTACGTATCGACCCCTGCAACCACAATTAGGTGAGTACAATTAGGCGAATACACACACACACACACAGAATTGACAAAGTAGACAGTGACAGGATGTTCCAGAGAGGGAACACAGAAACAAGGGGACACAACTGGAAGCTGAAGACTCAGATGAGTCAAAGGGATGTTAGGAAGCATTTCTTCAGCCACAGAGTAGTCAGGAAGTGGAATAGTCTAGAGAAAGATATAGTGGAGGCAGGAACCATACATAGTTTTAAGACAAGGTATGATAAAGCTCATGGAGCAGGGAGAGCAGAGACCCAGTAGCGGACAGCGAAGAGGCGAGGCCAGGAGCTGAGTCTCGACCCCTGCAACCACAATTAGGTGAGAACAAAGTAGAGGCCAGTTATGAGGCGGGGCCAGGAGCTATGAATCGACCCCTGCAACCACAACTAGGTGATTACACACACACACACACACACACACACCTCAGTGATTTCCTTATGTTCATTATTAATTGTATTATTATTATTATTATTATTATTATTATTATTATTATTATTATTATTATTATTATTATTATTATTATTATTTTTATTATTATTATTTTACGATTTGCAGGCAGAGTCTGTGGTAAGGATTAAGACCACAGTTGGTCGTCTAACGTGGTCTTCAAGACCAGCTCTGGAGTGGTCTTCAAGACCAGCTCTGGAGTGGTCTTCAAGACCAGCTCTGGAGTGATCTTCAAGACCAGCTCTGGAGTGGTCTTCTAGACCAGCTCTGGAGTGGTCTTCAAGACCAGCTCTGGAGTGGTCTTCAAGACCAGCACTGGAGTGGTCTTCAAGGCCAACTCTAGAGTGGTCTTCAAGACCAGCTCTGGAGTGGTCTTCAAGACCAGCTCTGGAGTGGTCTTCAAGACCAGCTCTGGAGTGGTCTTCAAGACCAGCTCTGGAGTGGTCTTCAAGACCAGCTCTGGAGTGGTCTTCAAGACCAGCTCTGGAGTGGTCTTCAAGACCAGCTCTGGAGTGGTCTTCAAGCCACTCTGAGTGGTCTTCAGACCAGCTCTGGAGTGGTCTTCAAGACCAGCTCTGGAGTGGTCTTCAAGACCAGCTCTGAGTGGTCTTCAAGACCAGCTCTGGAGTGGTCTTCAAGACCAGCTCTGGAGTGTCTTCAAGACCAGCTCTGGAGTGGTCTCTCCAAGACCAGCTCTGGAGTTGTCTTCAAGACCAGCTCTGGAGTGGTCTTCAAGACCAGCTCTGGAGTGGTCTTCAAGACCAGCTCTGGAGTGGTCTTCAAGACCAGCTCTGGAGTGGTCTTCAAGACCAGCTCTGGAGTGGTCTTCAAGACCAGCTCTGGAGTGGTCTTCAAGACCAGCTCTGGAGTGTCTTCAAGACCAGCTCTGGAGTGGTCTTCAGACCAGCTCTGAGTGGTCTTCAAGACCAGCTCTGGAGTGGTCTTCAAGACCAGCTCTGGAGTGGTCTTCAAGACCAGCTCTGGAGTGGTCTTCAAGACCAGCTCTGGAGTGGTCTTCAAGACCAGCTCTGGAGTGGTCTTCAAGACCAGCTCTGGAGTGGTCTTCAAGACCAACTCTGGAGTGGTCTTCAAGACCAGCTCTGGAGTGGTCTTCAAGACCAGCTCTGGAGTGGTCTTCAAGACCAGCTCTGAGGGTCTCAAGACCAGCTCTGGAGTGGTCTTCAAGACCAGCTCTGGAGTGGTCTTCAAGACCAGCTCTGGAGTGGTCTTCAAGACCAGCTCTGGAGTAGTCTTCAAGACCAGCTCTGGAGTGGTCTTCAGGACCAACTCTGGAGTGGTCTTCAGGACCAGCTCTGGAGTGGTCTTCAAGACCAGCTCTGGAGTGGTCTTCAAGACCAGCTCTGGAGTGGTCTTCAACGCCAACTCTAGAGTGGTCTTCAAGACCAGCTCTGGAGTGGTCTTCAAGACCAGCTCTGGAGTGGTCTTCAAGGCCAACTCTAGAGTGGTCTTCAAGACCAGCTCTGGAGTGGTCTTCAAGACCAGCTCTGGAGTGGTCTTCAAGACCAGCTCTGGAGTGGTCTTCAAGACCAGCTCTGGAGTGGTCTTCAAGGCCAGCTCTGGAGTAATCTTCAAGACCAGCTCTGGAGTGGTCTTCAGGACCAGGTCTGGAGTGGTCTTCAAGACCAGGTCTGGAGTGGTCTTCAAGACCAGCTCTGGAGTGGTCTTCAAGACCAGCTCTGGAGTGGTCTTCAAGACCAGCTCTGGAGTGGTCTTCAAGACCAGCTCTGGAGTGGTCTTCAAGACCAGCTCTGGAGTGGTCTTCAAGGCCAACTCTAGAGTGGTCTTCAAGACCAGCTCTGGAGTGGTCTTCAAGACCAGCTCTGGAGTGGTCTTCAAGGCCAACTCTAGAGTGGTCTTCAAGACCAGCTCTGGAGTGGTCTTCAAGACCAGCTCTGGAGTGGTCTTCAAGGCCAACTCTAGAGTGGTCTTCAAGACCAGCTCTGGAGTGGTCTTCAAGACCAGCTCTGGAGTGGTCTTCAAGACCAGCTCTGGAGTGGTCTTCAAGGCCAACTCTAGAGTGGTCTTCAAGACCAGCTCTGGAGTGGTCTTCAAGACCAGCTCTGGAGTGGTCTTCAAGGCCAACTCTAGAGTGGTCTTCAAGACCAGCTCTGGAGTGGTCTTCAAGACCAGCTCTGGAGTGGTCTTCAAGACCAGCTCTGGAGTTGTCGTCAAGGCCAGCTCTGGAGTGGTCTTCAAGACCAGCTCTGGAGTGGTCTTCAGGACTAGCTCTGGAGTGGTCTTCAAGACCAGCTCTGGAGTGGTCTTTGCGACGAATACATTCGTGTATACATGTATCAATGAGAAAATTTCATCAGGGTTATCGCAAGAAAGCCACTATGTCTGGCTTATTTATTTTGTGGTCCTATAATATCTTTATTTACTACAAGTACATGTACAAGGTATACAAGCCTAGCTGACATCAACGACATACTGCTATATAGAAAGATGCTTGTTATGCTTAGTATTTCGGGCAAATTAGGTCAGTTTTGTCCCAGGGTGCGACCCACACCAGTCCACTAACATCCAGGTACCCATTTTACTGATGGAGAACATAGGCAACCGGTGTAAGGAAACACGCCCAGTGTGTCTACCCTCGCCGGGAATCGAACCCGGGCCCTCGTCATGTGAAGTGAGAACTTTAATCACCAGGCCACGGGACATCCTTTGACTCGGGAAGTCACCCACAACATTAACTAATACGCAGGTTCCTATTTACAGAGGCAACAGGTGTAAGAAAATATGCCCAACATTTGCGCTAGTGCTGGGATCGAACCTAGTTCCTTCAGATGTGAGCCGAAGGAGCTACTGCTGGAGCCACTCTCCTTCTAGTCTTTGTGTGAGTAGCACCTCCTGAGATTCTTATTGTAACTTTATGTGTGATTCCTGCGTGAAATTCTCGAACGACAGAATCTAGAACCATAAATTCTAGAATCATAAATTAAAAAAACATAAATTCTAGTACTATCAATTCTAGAACCATAAATTCTAGTACTGTAAATTACCACTTGTTGTGTGGGTCTTGAGAGAGATATATAGGAGGTCAAAGATACTCCTTGTTGGATGGTTACGGTATATTTACAGTAAGTGAAGGAGAGTCCAGCCACACCGTCTGTCTCGCTCGTAGCTCTAACGCTAGTGAGGGTGTGCGCCTATATGAGGCTGTGCACATGCGCTGAGCCTCTGACGTCAGCGGGTATCGTGACGTCACACGCAAAGGGACCAGCTGTATAAGTGGGATGAATGCTGAATGCTGGTACACTACACAGTGTACATATGATACTGATACGACAGTATTATAAATTCTAGAACTATAAATTTTAGAACCATAAATTCTAGAACTATGAATTTAAGAACTATAAATTCTAGAACTTAATTTAAAAACCATAAATTCTAGAACTATACAATGAACCCAGAACTACATTTTCTGTTTATCAATGATATTGGACATCGACAAATATGATAATAAGACACAATATGTAGTTTATGGCATTTTATTGAGACAACGTTTCGACCACCAGGGACTTGATCAGTTCTCAACCCTGGTGCACGAAACGTCTTCTCAATACATTACCATCAACCGCATATTATGTTATTAACTTATAGTGTCTGGTGCTAGGGAAGACTGTCTACGCTCAAGGGCAAGGAGGGGAGAAGGAGGGCGGAAAGGAGGGGAGGAGGGCGGAAAGGAGGGGAGGAGGGCGGAAAGGAGGGGAGAAGAAGGAAGGCACTTTGAACACTACTAGAGATGTCTTCAAAGATAAGATACTCGGCCAATACTTTGCACTCTGGTTGCACCTCTCGCTATTATCAACCTTCCTGTAAATGTTATTTTTTCGACAGCTTACCACATCCGTGTCCAATATTCAGGTTATCTTTTTAATTATTGTTTTACCAAGAATATTGACGTCACTTCAGCACTGAAGACTGTGTGGTTCGTATGTTTTACCTACATGGTCAGTGTATAGTGTGATTTTAACCAGCTAACCAGCTCCTCCAAGCTGATTTACAAAAGAGATGGACACCTGAGTTTATTTTGAACCAACTGGCTTCCAGTCATTCAAGTTTTTGTGCCCGACGTAAACAGTTGGTGGACCTCAGTACACAATAACAACACATTTACCACAGTAGAGCAGGATAACAAGATGGGGGGAGATAATCGGTGATGACATCACACCTGGCACTAATTAGAGATAGAATCACACCCGGTAATGTCCACTCATTACCTCTCTAATGGTTACCAGAAGCATATCTACTACCCCTATTACATAGAAGTAAACAGGTACCTATTAGGCAACTGTTGTGGGTCGCATCCTGGGAGATCACCTAGAAAAGACAACACTAATACTAGACATTCAATTTTGACTGATCACAGTGTTCAGCTGTCTGCTGTTTACTACCACTAGATTAAATTCTTGAGAGGTTATTGAGATATGGACACGTGAAGATAATAACTCTGTTAAAAGAGTAGCTTAAACACACACGCACACACACACAAACCGGGGCCAGGAGCTATGATTTGACCCCTGCAACCACAATTAGGTGAGTACACACATCAGGTTAAGTGTTTGTTGACAAGTTCCTTTGAGGACTGGAAACTAACAGTGTAAAATTAATGAGAATAAAAGTCGACGAGTAGAAGGAAGGCTACCATTGGACCCGGACAAACTGCAAGATTTGTCAAACAAGTGGCTACTAGAGTTCAACCCCAACCCCTGGCTTTCTTCAATGTGTTGATCAGTACCTGACCAGCCGAGCAAGACAAGACAAGAGAGTTTGGATAAGACCCTTGTGTGGGGTGAGAGGAAGGTTTTGAGTGGTAGAGAGAGTACCAGGGCTTAACCCAGTAGGTAGTCGATCGTGGTACTGATGACTGGGGCAGCGGCGAGGAGTGACAAGGAATATGGATGGGTAACCGCTGAAACACCCACAAGGTACCTGTGGGAAATCCACTGGTGATTTATAGGGATATGGAATGAAAAGGGATTAAAAACAATACGTCTTTTAAGGTCCACACCTGTTAAGACAGGCTAGGCCAGCAGGGCTGTGGTTCGTACGTCAGTTACATGCGACCAGTAGTGACAGCCTGGTTTCGGGGACGTTGACCCCCGAAACCGCCTCCAGGTGTACTCCAGGTATTATGCACATTCTTTAAGAGGCAAGAAGACCAGAAACTAAGTATAGAGTCGAGAGACAGAGGCTGAAAAATCTCACTCCATGAAAAAAGATTTAGGGGTGAGTATAGTACCGAGCATATCGCCAGGGGCACACAACCGAATAATCTCTGTACTGAACACTCGTTGGCAAATCTAAGAGTAGCCTTTAGGAATCTCAGCAATCATTCACGGCCCAATATACCATAAACGTCAGGCCTAATCTTTCAGTATACAGTACCAGCATGGAATCCACACCTGATGAAGCATGTCAGGACACCGGAGAAGGTGCAGTGTGGCTAAAATGAATAAGACATGTAACACCCGGGCAATTTTACTGAAAGACGTACCGCTTACTATGGACTTTATCAGTCTAATAGAGACATGAGAAAAAAAAACTTTTATATGGGACATGAAGGCACAGTTGGAAGTTAAAGATAAGTCACAGTTGTGTCAGGAAGAACGTATTTGTTCAGCCTCGGGGTTATCAGGAAGTGGAATGACCTGAATGAAGAGTTGCAGATGAATGGAACACTGACAAGATAGTTTTAAAAAATAGGTTCATCAAATATATAAGGAGGGTTGGGGGTCTAAGAAGGGCCTGTCTAGCATGGGGCAATAGACTTACTGCAGCGCTCCTTCATTCTCATGTTCTCCAGTAAGAGACACAGCTTGCTCGTCCCTCCTGAGTCTCACCTGGCAACAATCTCTGGTGAATGTGTAGGTCGCTACTTCCTACCACATGTTCCTTTCTTCTCTAATATATGTACCTAGACTTGGCTGCATTTCGATTAATGTATCTTCGAACCAGTTTGTTTAATCTTCAAAGTGTCAAAAACGCATAATATGAGTTGCTATAGGTGACTGATGACCAGTGAAAGTAAATATTACTTATGTATCGGGGAAGAAGCGAGCAACAATACAGATTTTTTTTTGTGTGTGAGGCAGGGGAATATTCCACAGCGCGGTGCGCCCGTGCTGACCACTAGCTTTATAAAGCCCAGCAATAGGAAATCGTCCTCCATAAGCCACTCCAGCTCCGCTCCATCAGTACGTCCTTCAGCAACTCCTATGGGTACTGTGTCTAACTCTGTGACCTTCGTGAGACCCTCTGGTCGCTGGCGGCCTCATCCCTGCGACGTCAGATTAAGAACAGAGAGGGATATACATAGATAATTGATCTGACCAATTAGCTGCTTGTCTATATAATGGTACAGTTTGGTGTGTGAATACATAGTGCGTTTCGTGCACCAGATGTGTACTCAGCCCAGTACGACACTTCCTCCCACTTTCCCTCAAGTGGCCCCTATCGGCAGCGAGGCCTCCCCTGCCCCCTGCCCCGACCTATATTTATAGCCTCGCTGCCCACCATCGCCATCATTCCAGACGCAGCTTACCTCATTATTGCATCTTATAGGTGTTGACTGCCCCGTGCAGATATTTTTTCGTAAGAAAGTTTATTAATTGGACCATAATGGTGCCGCTCCACAAAGTGCCGGGTCTGCGTGCCCGCCTTATCCTGACCAGCACAGGTGTTGAGAGCCTGGTTGCCAGGCCACATCCACCATACCGTCCAGCAACAACACCATGGTACTCTAAGAATGGAGCCAAGGGCGCCTCCCTGCGCGTCTCCCTCCACGGAGCTAATAGAGCGCGCTCTTTCGGCATCCTGGGCGCCCCTAAGCTGATGGCCATCAACCCCTTCCAGATCAACCATATACGGCACTACAGCAAAACTGGCAACCTTAAGGTCAGTCTTTTCTTTAATGAAAATCTAAATTTCACTCGTGAGTGAAGAATTTGCTATTTGCAGTTATGATACGAGTTTTTATTTATTTTTTAAATAAACAGAAGTATTTCAATAATGCTTACTTGTTTTAAATGTTATAAGGTAATCTATCAGTGAAGAAAAGTAAGACACATGTGCAATATTAGAAATAGTTTGACACTCCTTGACACACCAGTGACACTTATATACAAGAAGGTGAGGTGTAGCAGCTTGCAGGAAACACTTGTCCTGTTTCCTGACGAACCTTACCTAACCTAAGCTTCTGCTTTAGGGTGATGGACTGGGTTTATCAGACTCTCTACTTTGTCTACTTCGTTTTCACCAACACTGGTGTCTCCAGGAATGTGTGTGATCTCTGTATTCGACTGTTGAAGTCTGCAGTGCGGGCGAAACGTTTTGTCAATAAAGATTCCTAATGTTGCAAATGTTTCTTATCAAGCTATCGACATAGGTTCCACAGACTGATTTAAGTCCTATCTTAGCAACAGGAAACAAATTGTCAAAATCAACAAAACGGAATCAGAACCACTGCCGATAGCATGTGGAGTTTCCCAAGGTAGTATTCTGGGTCCTTTATTATTCCTGTGTTATGTAAATGATATGCCCATCAGTGTCAAGTGCAAACTCCTACTGTATGCTGATGACAGTGCTCTGTTAGTGTCAGGTAAAGACCCACAAGATATATCTAATGTATTAACACTGGAACTGGAGTCCTGCAGCAAATGGTTAGTAGACAACAAACTATCGTTACATCTAGGGAAAACAGTAGCCATACTCTTTGGCACGAAATATAAACTGAGAAGGGTAAATAATTTTAATGTCCGGTGTAATGGGGAATCCATCACTTCAGTTTCCTCAGTAAAATATCTGGGAATCCCCTTTGACCCATGCATGTCAGGAGAATTGATAGGGAACATTATTATTATTATAATCAAATAGAAGCGCTAAACCACAGGGGTTATACAGCGCTGCAGGTTATTGTAGGATGCAGGGAGAATGGGTTGTAAGAGGGAGATGGACGATTAGTAGGGTATGGAGTGCAAGATGACGGTGGATAGTGCAGGGGTGGAGGGTAGCAAGAGATCGAGGTAGAAGGGACTGAGGGAGGTGCTAGAGTTATAATCTTCAGAGTTTGCAGTGTAGTAAAGAAAGCGAATGCCAGACTGAAGTTCCTCTACAGACAAGCACAGTGTCTACCTACTGAGGCTCGCAGGACTCTATGTCTAGCCCTTATACAATGTCATATGGACTACGCTTGCTCTTCATGGTACTCTGCCTTGACAAAAAAACTGAAAGATAAGCTGCAAATCACCCAGAACAAAATGATAAGATTCATCCTGGACCTGGGTCCAAGAGAACATGTAGGCCAGGATGAATTACAACAATTGGATATGCTGAATATTGAAGACAGAGTAAAACAACTTAAATTAAATCAAGTTTATAAAATTGCTCACAAACAGTGTCCAGAATATCTTGCTGCCAATTTTGTCAAGGCTGGGAACCAAAGCAGTCATAGTACTAGGGGGAGAGAGCACAACTTTGTAGTACCCACAGTCAGTGGCCAGGCTTCAAACACCTTTTATTGTACAGCAATAAAGGAATGGAACAGACTGCCTGCACATGTCAAAGCCAGTCATAGCATGAGCCAGTTCAAGAAGAGAACCAAAAAGTACCTAATGAATGCAGCGACAGAAAGGGAGGAGAATTATTTTTATTTTTTTTAGCTAACACACATGTATATGTAAATAACTCTTTTTACCTTATTCCTAGTATACATATATCCTTTATAATATAATAACATATATATCCTACAATGTAAAAATTAAGTATAAAAAGGACCCCAATGGAAATAAGTCACTCTGTCTGACTTTTTTGGGTTATCCTAGGTTCTCTACACATATGCTGCTATGTATGATAATGTATGTAAATGTATTTGTGTATACCTGAATAAACTTACTTACTTACTTACTTACTTACTTACTTAACTTGTCGGTATTGTATACTACTTATGGCATAATACAACAAAATCTGTCAATGGTACCGGGGTTGTTGTCCCCTCGGACCTGTTGCAGATCAGTCCTCTTAAACTGGAAAAGCAAATATCACAGTAATTAGAACTATTAAGAAACTCAATGGGAATCAGAGATGAGTATATACACCAGAGCTGTAGGTGCAAGGAAAACACTGACGAGTAGCGTCACTGAAGCAAGAACCTTGAACGGGTACATAAGTGGGTACAAGTTGAACCTGCCTAGCATTCTCGTGTTATCAGTATTATTTTCAGGTTTCGAAAATAGTTATTATTATTATTATTATTATTATTATTATTATTATTATTATTATTATTATTATTATTATTATTATTATTATTATTATTTTGGTTAACAGAGTTTGATGAAGGGGCTTCATGTTGACTCGAGGTCCATCTCCCGTGCAGGGGCTGGACGAGCAGCCTTCCAGCACAGGGAGCAACTCAAGCACGCTCGCCGCATCGTCGTCAAGCTGGGTTCAGCCGTCGTCACTCGTCAGGACGGTTGTGGTCTAGCTCTCGGTCGCCTCGCCTCCATCGTAGAGCAGGTCATTATACATGCCTATAATAGTTATACCTCAAACAAATATTATTAATTCCGTTTGAAGTATAACTATACTGGAACTGTGTTTATATACGTAGTGTAGCTAAAAACTTTTGATTTTTCTATTTCACTATTTCTGTATTAGTTTCTCTCCCTCTCTCCCTCTCTCTCTCTCTCTCTCTCTCTCTCTCTCTCTCTCTCTCTCTCTCTCTCTCTTTCTCTTCCTCTAGTAAATAAAATAAGATAAATGAGCTTCTCAATCTTGCAGTGCGCAGAGCTCCAGAACGAGGGCCATGAGCTGCTGATGGTGACCTCGGGGGCCGTGGCCTTCGGGGCACAAAAGATGGCCCAGGAGCTGCTCATGTCACTCAGCATGAGGGAGACACTCTCTGGCAGGGACAGCCTCCGTGGGGTAACTTCACGTTTTTCTTTCTAATAGCCAAATTCTTGCAATTTATATACTGTATAATAGGAAATGCTTTTTAGTAAGCTATCATAATTAAAATTTTAAAAGTCACAATACTTTGTAATTCACGAATGAAAATTCAGAGATGAAATTTTACACGACACTCCGATTCTGCCTGAATCATTCTAAAGACAAATCACCACTCGATACTTGATAATGATTCATGACGGGCCGAAACCTTGTTTTACGTTTTCTCTCCAAACTGTGGTTTGTTTGTGAATTAATAAGATTAATAAGATTACTGGAACTGTTATTAATTACTGGCGCATTTTACAGGAAGAGGTGAGAAACATGTTGGCACCCCGAGCTTCAGCTGCCGTGGGTCAGTCTGGTCTCATGTCGCTGTACGAGGCTATGTTCGCTCAGTACGGCGTCAGGGTGGCTCAAATCCTCATCACTAAGCCTGATTTCTACAACAACGAGACGCGCCAGAACCTCAACTCCACCATCAACGAACTCATCGCTCTCAACATCCTACCCATCATCAACACCAACGACGCAGTCACCCCTCCTCCCCAGGTGCTGGACGAAGAAGTCACCAAGAAGCTTGACATCCGAGACAATGATTCACTCGCCGCTCGTTTGGCAGTAGAGGTACAGACAGATCTCCTTATCCTTATGACTGACGTTGACGGCATCTACAACAAGCCGCCCAACACTGAAGGTGCTCGCTTGATTGACAGCTTTGTTCCCGAAATGATTAATAATTTGGAGTTCGGTCAGAAATCCTCAGTTGGAACTGGTGGAATGGACTCAAAAGTCAAGGCTGCTAGCTGGGCACTTGATCGAGGGACATCTGTCGTAATATGCAAAGGGATGTCACAGGGCGCAATCAAGGGCATCGTGCAAGGTCGTAAAATCGGGACATTTTTCACGACGAACAACGATAGTGGACTTGCAGTAGAAGTACTCACTAAGAACGCCCGCCATGGCAGTCGCCTCTTGCAGTCTCTCTCCCCCAGTGATCGTGCTGCTGCTGTCCTCACTCTTGCTGAGCTCCTCGAGACACGCCAGCCAGATATATTAGTGGCTAACCAGAAGGATCTCGAGGAAGCGGCCAAAGCTGGAATCTCGTCAGCTCTCACCTCTCGCTTGAGGCTCACTCCTGCTAAGCTCAGCAACTTGGCAAATGGATTACGTCAAATTGCTGCTGATTCCAAAGATATTGTGGGCCGCACCCTCTCCCGAACCTTAGTGGCTGAGGGAATTGAACTTCGACAGATTTCTGTGCCAATTGGGGTTCTTTTGGTAATATTTGAATCTCGTCCAGACTGTCTACCACAGGTGGCTGCACTGGCTATATCGACAGGGAACGGATTGTTGCTGAAGGGGGGCCGTGAGGCTCATTATAGCAACCATGTACTGATGGATCTGGTTAAGGAGGCGCTCAGCACTGTTGGTGCTACTGGTGCTATCTCTTTGGTCACGAAACGTGATGAAATTTCGGACTTGTTGCAGCTGGAGGGTGAAATTGACCTGGTGATCCCTCGAGGTTCCTCAACCCTGGTGCGCACAATTCAGGAACAGTCCAAGTCCATCCCGGTGCTGGGTCATGCTGAGGGCATCTGCCACGTTTACATCGATAAAGATGCTGACCTGGAGAAAGCTATCAAAATAGGTAAGATATTTACTTTCCAACTGGTAATTTTCCTTTACTATTTAGTAACAATTAAACTTATGTGGATATTGTATGTGTGCGGTCATGTTATTATGTGTCAGTTATTAATTAAGGTATTTCAGTTAAGCTAATGTCTCAGATCTCTGCTACATCTCAACATTGTATCTATTAAATACATTTTAATGTTCCGCCATACGTCCAGTTCAGCATTTTATGGGGAAATATCAACCTTATTTTTTGCATGTCAGCAGTTGAGCCAGAGCGAGTACATAGTACTCATCTGCAAATAGAATCAATAACAGTACTACTAAAAGCATTTTTTTTTTTCAGTGCGTGACGCCAAATGCGACTACCCGTCTGCTTGCAACGCTATGGAAACACTGTTGATTCACGAAGAGGTCTTCCATAACACTAAGTTCTTCGCCAATGTGTGTCAGATGCTGCAGCGTGAGAAAGTCACCATCAACGCAGGCCCTAAGCTCTCCAGCATGCTCACATTTGGACCACCGGTCGCCAAAACATTCAAGTGAGTGTCATGGTACAAACTTTGGTCACTATGTTTTGGGACAAAAGCTACCCTGTGTATAATACTAAAATTGTATCTCTTTCGATTGAGTTTTATTAATTAGATTCTTTGATAAGTTTGCCAGCTCCTGACGCCATGATAAAGCAATGAAAGACCACGAGTATATTTTTTTTCCCCATCACAAAATGTTTGAACAAAGCTTAATACTGAATCATTGTCAGTGTTTTGGAAAGTCTTGATCAGTTAAGTATACTGTTCGGTTTTACCACTGCAAAACCAACCTTTTAATTCTAATTACCACCACAGTTCAAAAGTTTTGTAAAATTTAGTTGGAGTACATGAGCTGCGTCTCCCCCTTTAGCTCTCCCTTCGATCAAGGGACACTTATTATTTTATTGTTTGACTACATATTCAACACCTAAAATACTTTATCATGAATATCTCACAGAAAATAAACAGTATATTTACTTTAGTGGTGTACTCGCCGTAATAACAATGACACTAGTAAATATCTGATGACAGTAATTAAGAATTATAAATCATATATAATATTGCATACACCCGCTGGGTCACCATCTGGAAAAGACCCGGGCCGGGACAAGACCGGCGAACCTACAAGAACATAAGAAAGGAGGAACACTGCAGCAGGCCTGTTGGCCCATACTAGGCAGGTTCTTCACAATCCATCCCACTAGCAGAATATTTGCCCAACCCAATTTTCAATGCTCCCCAAGCAATAAGATGAATACACCGAGACGTGTATGCATGCGAGTGCATAGGCTCTGAAATGTTAATCAATATTTTGAAAATAGAAGTATTCTTGACTGGTAGTGAACAAGTGACATGCAACCTTAACCCTCATGTCGTCGATAGATTTTAACCCCATTTAACCAACCTTACAACATACCTTGATCCTGGGTGGCCCTCATTTCAACGATTTACAGAAATGTAAAGGTTAAACGTAATTAGAAATTTATGATGTCTAGCTATCTAAAGAGGTTAATGGTTACGTATGTGTTCCTATATGTTGTATAGATATTATCCTTACTACGTCTTCCGTCAGTGAAGCGCCATATTCTTATTAGCTGTTACTACACAGTTATACAGTGTCTCATGGTATCTACTAAATTTGTCAACACTGAATATTGCTCCAGTCTCGTTGTCGTTTCTAATAAGAAAATATCTTTCACCAGGATGGAGTTCAGTGACTTGGAGTGCATCATCGAGGTAGTAAAAGACACGAGCGAAGCCATCAACCACATCCACCACTACGGCTCCTCCCACACTGACGTGATCGTCACAGAGAACCAATCTGCAGCAGATAATTTTCTCAGCACCGTGGACTCTGCCTGCGTCTTCCACAACGTCTCCTCCAGATTTGCTGACGGATACCGCCTGGGGTTGGGAGCTGAGGTTGGCATAAGTACTGCTCGTATCCATGCCCGAGGACCTGTAGGTATGGACGGTCTTCTCACTACCAAGTGGGTCC
Source organism: Cherax destructor (assembly GCA_009830355.1). Taxonomy (NCBI): domain Eukaryota; kingdom Metazoa; phylum Arthropoda; class Malacostraca; order Decapoda; family Parastacidae; genus Cherax; species Cherax destructor. The sequence goes on from WNWK01008164.1 coordinate 50,251, forward strand.
TCAGAGGTGACTGTGGCACAGCGTCTGACTTCACTGAAGGCAAGCGAGTCTTCCTTCACGAGAGGCTGCCAACTGACGGTGAGATAGAAAACACGAACATCCCCATAGAAAATCTAAGTATCGGTGAGTGACGTGGGCAGTCATCTTTGCCCAAGAGTTTGGCTCCGGCAAAAACATGACATATTAAGAATTCTTGTCTTGCTTTCGCTAAGTGTTAAAATTGAGCTGCTAGGTGAATTTTTCCAGGGATCTTGCATCTCCGGCGGCGGAAATAGAGCAAAACAACAATAATAAGAAGAAGACGAAATAAGAATCTGAGTTATGTCAGACAAAACCAGTGATAATGATAACACACCTTTAATGAAAGGCTTTATTTATCCATCAGTGATACTGAATAAACCAATATGCACTCGCTTCTGCAGTAAGTGCTTAATAAATGTGCTTCCTGTAGCAAAAATGTTTTATTTTTACCTGCATTTTTGTCAGTATAGTTATGATGCCATTATTATTTTCTCAGTATTATTGTGCAATATATACATTTATACAAAAGGTGGAGAGACATGTGGATAGATTTAATCACGTTTTGAATCTATCCGACAGTATGGAGGACACCGTAGCAACAATAATATTAAATCAAATTTAAACGAATATTTGTATGGGAAGTGGATAGTATAGTGATACCGACAAGGTTTCGAAAAAGAAACTTATCTACAGTTCCTTCAATAAATGTCCTGAAATGTCCATAAGAGTTTTTCAAACAATATTTGTATACGCTAAAATCCTATGCAAATGTATCCATATAATGATAACATCGGCTCGCGTCAGAAGGATCTGGGCTCGATCCCAGCACACAAGGACAAGTTAGGCATCCGTTTGCCAAGCAGTAAATAGGTACCTGGATGTTAGAGGACTGCTGTGGTTCACATCCTGAGGAAGAAAACGACCCTAATGGAAGCTAGGCATACTAACTTTGTTGGGTCATCGTGAGGTATTAAATCCCTGGAGGTATACAAGGTGAGTACAAACGGAAGCGCGTCTGTCTGGGAATTAGCAAACGGAGGATCAAGCCTCAATACGTCTTGCGCTGAATAACTCACATAGGTTTAGCGTTTAACATGAATTATTTATTTTCTAAATTTCTAATATAATAATATAATACCTGTATTTACTACAAGTACATGTACAAGGTATACAGGCCTTGCTGACATCAATGACATACTACTATATAGAAAGCCGCTTGTTATGCCGATCATTTCGGGCAAATTTGGTCAATAAATAACAAAAAAAGGCACAATACCGTGACTGGAACAATACACAAATAACCCTCATATAGAAGAGAGGAGCTTACGACGACGTTTCGGTCCGACTTGGACCATTTACAAAGTCACACTATCAAAAAAAAAAGAAGGGAGGGAGGGAGTTTATATAGGCAGCCGACAGGGGCGGGAACAAGAGAAAGTGGTGGAGTGGTAGTGGTAGTAGTATAAGATTGACTCTCTAATTGTAACTGATTCTCTGTCATCCATAAATTCTCTCAACTCATCAAGTATAACTTGTAGCATGCTTGTGTCAGAAGCCAGACACAGGTATGGTAGGATTCTGGATAGTAGAGTCAGAGTGCACATGCTGTGGATTCCATCTCACATTGGTCTTCAGATGCATGATAGAACTGATAAATTGGCTAAGTTTTATGCTTTCAAAGAGGGGATAGATTACAATCTTGGCTTGTCAGTTAGCAGTTTGAGAACAATAATACGAAAAGAACTTCAACTGAATTTTATTGACTTAAGACTCAGGGAGATTGACACCAGTCAGTCCATCTATTATCATTCTATCATGCAGGAGGAGCCACATGTCTATGGTGCATCCAACAAAATAAGCAGACTCTTGGATGTCACTACCGCCCGCCTCCGGCTGGGTTACAAGTATCTTTGGCAGGTTAAATCACCACCACCAGATGTAGACCAAACGAAATGTAAACTTTGTCAGTTGGATTATTGTCACACCCTGCGTCATTATGTACTGGAGTGCGATAAAATTAATGAATTCAGAGACAACTCGCTCAGAAATGTTCAAGATATGTCAAAGTATTTTATCCACAGTGGTATATTACAGACCATTCTGGAAAAATACCCTGACTTTGCTCCCTGTAAATAAAGCATTACCCCACATACGTGTGTGTGGGTGTATGTGTGTTTGTGTGTATGTGTGTGTGTGACCCAACAATTAATATTTGCACCAATAACTCATTACAGTTGTGACCGGGTGTAGACTAGTAAATTGCTCATTGCTTTATAATTTGTTTATGATTGTAACCATGTATAAAAGTAAGTAAGTAAATTTACTTACATGATTCATTACATTTGAAACTTGTGAGTTCAATACCTTTGTACCTTGTTCAGCTATCAAAACTTTGGGGCCCAGTCTCTGGACCCATTATATACCTCTATAATCTGTAAATACCTTTGTAACTTGTCATGATTGTGACCAAATCTACCTGAGTTCATTACCTTTGTAACTTGCTCAGCTATCAAAACTTTGAGGCTCAGTCCCTGGACCCATTATGTACCTCTGTAATCTTTTGACTACCACCCACATGATGGGTATGGGGTGCATAATAAAGATATTAAACTAAAAAAAGCTAACTGGTAGTAGTAGTAGTAGTAGTGGAGTCAGTCAAATACTAAGAAAGAGGAGCACTGCAAGGGAGCTAGCGGCCCACATAGGGTAGGGGCAAGAACACAGAGGGGGTAAAAGATAATAATGAACCACATAAACAAAGCAAAAGAAAGAAAACACAGAGGAGAAAGAGGAAAGGGGAGAAGGGAAAAATGAATCAGGTTAAGTCACGGGTGTTCTGAAGTTTGGAGCATTTAACAATGTAATGGGAAAGGAAAGCATCAACAGAGACAAAGCCAGGACTCAGATTCATACAAGGAAAGTTGTGTATAAGGGAGGATTCAACAAGATGACGCCTGTGAAATTTGGACGTAAGGTAGACAGTTTTAGCAGAAGACCAATCAATAGGATGACTGTGATCTCTGACATGACAGAAAAGAGCATTGTTGGTGTCGGCAAGCCTAACACTATTTTTGTGCTCCCTAAGTCTGTCAGAAAGAGATCGGCCAGTTTCTCCAAAGTACTGAAGAGGACAGGAGGAACAAGAAATAGAGTAGACACCAGGAGCATCTATAGAGGGAGGAGAGGTATGAACTAGATTAGTGCGAAGAGTGTTAGTCTGGCGGAAAGTTTGATGTCTAATGAACGGAGAGAGCTGTTGAGATTAGAGAGACCGGAAATGTAGGGAAGACAGAGGACAGGAGAGTTCCCAGGAGTAGAGAGTCTTTGTCTCTGTTGATGCTTTCCTTTCCCATTACATTGCTAAATGCTCCAAACTTCAGAACACCCGTGACTTAACCTGATTTTTTTCCTTCTCCCTCTTCCCCTTTCATCTTTCTTCTGTGTTTTCTTTCTTTTGCCTTGTTTATGTGGTTCATTATTATCTTTTACCCCCACTGTGTTCTTGCCTTTACACTATGAGGGCCGCTAGCTCCCTTGAAGTGATCCTCTTTCTTAGTATTTGACTGACTCCACTACCACTACTACTACCACTATTACTCCTCCACCACTTTCTCTTGTTCCCGCCCCTGTCGGCTGCCTATATAAACTCCCTCCCTCCCTTCTTTTTGTTAGTGTGACTTTGTAAATGGTCCAAGTCGGACCGAAACGTCGTCGTAAGCTCCTCTCTTCTATATGCGGGTTGTGTAAATTAGGTCAATTTTGTCCCAGGATGCGACCCACACCAGTCGACTAACACCCAGGTACCCATTTTACTGATGGGTGAACATAGACAACCGGTGTAAGGAAACATGTCCGATGTTTCCTCCTCTTCGACGGGAATCGAACCCGGACCCTCACTGTGTGAAGCGAGAGCTTTTACCACCAGGCCACGGGATAATAATCTGAATAAGTAAGTAAGTTTATTCAGGTATACACAAATACATTTACATACATTATCATACATAGCAGCATATGTGTAGAGAACCTAGGATAACCCAAAAAAGTCAGACAGAGTGACTTATTTCCATTGGCGTCCTTTAAACCTTCCCCATCCGAACGATCTCTAAGGGTTTAGAACTTCCCAATAATAAGTACGTTTATTTTGACACAGATATTATTATTATTATTATTATTATTAATAATAATAATAATAATAAATATAACAATTATCATACATAGTGTAAATTGCCTACGATAACCGATATAAGTGGATTATCCAAGGTTAAATCTACATAACATACAATTTTTGTATGTCTTAAACAAGTGCTACTGCTTGCAAAATATCTGTAGATTTACTGAACAAAGCTGTGTTTAACATCAATAATGCTACAGTTTCCCTTAATGGAAAGTTTCTTCTATCTTGGTAACTATGTAAGTTTTCTTTAATAGCTACTGAAAGGGCAGACTAAAGCCTTAAGCCCACGCTATAAAACCCTGGTATTAATATTATTTTTCTTATAGGTCAGCGTGAGATACAATACAAATTGCATATAGAAAATACAATTAAATTATACAAAAGTAATATATTAAAAATGATTTAGAAAACAACATCAGTGCAATTAATCAATATACTTTATTTCCAGCGTAGTCCCTATTTTGTGTATCTCATTAACTAGATAAATTTCATTCAGTTTTATTGTATGTGTCTAAGATTATTACACATTAAAACAATGATTACTATTAGTGCATAATTGGTATAGGCATAGATTGGTGGTAAATTATACAGATCTAGGTTAAGATAATCCACACCTGGTCAAGCACGTCAAGAAATTAGAGAAAGTGCAAAGGTTTGCGACAAGGTTAGTTCCAGAGCTAAGGGGAATGTCCTACGAAGAAAGGTTAAGGGAAATCGGCCTGACGACACTGGAGGGCAGGAGGATTATGGGAGACATAATAACGACATACAAAATATTACGTGGAATAAATAAGGTGGACAGAGACAGGATGTTCCAGAGAGGGGACACGGAAACAAGGGGTCACAATTGGAAGTTGAAGATTCAGACGAGTCAAAGTGATGTTAGGAAGTATTTCTTCAGTCATAGAGTTGTCAGGAAGTGGAATAGTCTAGCAAGTGATGTAGTGGAGGCAGGAACCTTACATAGCTTTAAGACGAGGTATGATAAAGCTCATGGAGCAGGGAGAGAGAGGACCTAGTAGCGGTCAGTGAAGAGGCGGGGCCAGGAGCTAAGTCTCGACCCTTGCAACCACAATTAGGTGAGTACAATTAGGTGAGTACACACAGACAGAGACACACACACACATAGACAGAGACACAGATAGAGGCACACATGGTACGTGATGAGGTATCACAGTGGGCGCCTGTGACGAGCGGGGTCCCACAGGGGTCAGTCCTAAGACCAGTGCTATTCTTGGTATATGTGAATGACATGACGGACTGGATAGACTCAGAAGTGTCCCTGTTCGCAGATGAAGTGAAGTTAATGAGGAGAATTAAATCAGATGAGGATCAGGCAAGACTTCAAAGATCTGGACATGCTGGACACCTGGTCCAGCAACTGGTTTCTCGAATTTAACCCCGCCAAATACAAAGTCATGAAGATCGGGGAAAGGCAAAGAAGACCGCAGACAGAGTATAGGCTAGGTGGCCAAAGACTGCAAACCTCGCTCAAGGAGAAAGATCTTGTGGTGAGAATAAGACCGAGCTCGTCTCCGGAAGCACATATCAACCAGATAACTGCTGCAGCATATGGGCGCCTGGCAAACCTGAGAATAGCGTTCCGATACCTTAGTAAGGAATCGTTCAAGACACTGTACACCGTGTACGTCAGGCTAATACTAGAGTATACAGCACCAGTTTGGAACCCATACCTGGTCAAGTACGTCAAGAAATTAGAGAAAGTGCAAAGGTTTGCGACAAGGTTAGTTCCAGAGCTAAGGGAAATGTCCTACGAAGAAAGGTTAAGGGAAATCGGCCTGACAACACTGGAGGACAGGAGGGTTAGGGAAGATATTATAACGACTTACAAAATACTGCGTGGAATAGAAAAGGTAGATAGAGACAGGATGTTCCAGAGAGGGGACACAGAAACAAGGGGTCACAATTGGAAGTTGAAGACTCAGATGAGTCAAAGGGATGTTAGGAAGTATTTCTTCAGCCATAGAGTAGTCAGGAAGTGGAATAGTCTAGCAAGTGATGTAGTGGAGGCAGGAACCATACATAGCTTTAAGACGAGGTATGATAAAGCTCATGGAGAAGGGAAAGAAGGGACCCAGTAGCGATCAGTGAAAAGGCGGGTCCAGGAGCTGAGTCTCGACCCCTGCAACCACAATTAGGTGAGTACACACACACACACACACACACACACACACACACACACACACACACACACACACACACATAGCTTTAAGAAGAGGTATGATAAATAGCTCATGTCGCAGGGAGAGTGACCCAGTAGCGGCCAGTGAAGAGGAGGGGCCAGGAGCTATGAATCGACCCCTGCAACCAAAACTAGGTGAGTACACAGAGACACACACAGTCACACACACACACACACACACGGGGCCAGGAGCTGAGTCTCGACCCCTGCAACCACAATTAGGTGAGTACACACACAAACACATATAACCAACTTTGATAATAAAAAAGCGTCAGATAAGGGGGAAATAAGTCACTTTGACTTTCTTGGGTTATCCTGGGTAATCTACACATATTCTGCTATGTATGAAAATTTATGTACCTGTATTTATGCGTACCTGTACCTGAATAACCTTACTTTGTTTGCAATCCTGTTGTTACGATTTCGTGCGTCATGGACGTGAAGATGAGTTGCTTGAGAAGGATCCCTCCTGTTATTGTTTCCTGTTGAGTCTGAGCAGTGTACTGGACACTGACTTACCAAGTGAGTGGAGGTTCCTCCGCTCCCCACGGTGGAGCACCTGGTGGAGGTTCCTCCGCTCCCCACGGTGGAGCACCTGGTGGAGGTTCCTCCGCTCCCCACGGTGGAGCACCTGGTGGAGGTTCCTGCGCTCCCCACGGTGGATGGAGCACCTGGTGGAGGTTCCTCCGCTCCCCACGGTGGAGCACATGGTGGAGGTTCCTCCGCTCCCCACGGTGGATGATGGAGCACCTGGAGGTTCCTCCGCTCCCCACGGTGGATGATGGAGCACCTGGTGGAGGTTCCTCCGCTCCCCACGGTGGAGCACCTGGTGGAGGTTCCTCCGCTCCCCACGGTGGATGGAGCACCTGGTGGAGGTTCCTCCGCTCCCCACGGTGGATGGAGCACCTGGTGGAGGTTCCTCCGCTCCCCACGGTGGATGATGGAGCACCTGGTGGAGGTTCCTCCGCTCCCCACGGTGGATGATGGAGCACCTGGTGGAGGTTCCTCCGCTCCCCACGGTGGATGGAGCAGCTGGTGGAGGTCCTCCGCTCCACACGGTGGTGATGAGCTGGTGAGGAGTTCCTCCAGTACACAATGGAGCATGTGTATTATGCTGGTTGTGGAGCAGTTGCAGCCGTCCAGGTACAGCAGAGGTATGGAAGTCGTTGTGAAATATTTGATTTTACATTACTGCCAGCTACCGAGTGCCAGGTGTATCACGTCAGAGGCTGGGATGTGACGTGTGTGTGACTGTGAATGTCACAACACTATTCCAAAGTGATAATATAATAGCCCGGGACAGCAGCAGCAGTATCAGCAGCAGCAGTAGCAATATCAGCAGCAGCAGTAGCAATATCAGCAGCAGTATCAGCAGCAGCAGTAGCAATATCAGCAGCAGCAGTAGCAATATCAGCAGCAGCAGCAATATCAGCAGCAGCAATATCAGCAGCAGCAGTAGCAATATCAACAGCAGCAGTAGCAATATCAGCAGCAGCAGTAGCAATATCAGCAGCAGCAGCAATATCAGCAGCAGCAAATAGAATGCAGCAACAATAATAGCAGCAAACAATAATAGCAGCAGCAACAATAATAGCAGCAAAATAGCAGCAGCAACAATAATAGCAGCAGCAACAATAATACCAGCAGCAACAATAATAGCAGCAGCAATAATAGCAGCAGCAACAATAATAGCAGCAACAATAATAGCAACAGCAACAATAATAGCAGCAGCAACAATAATAGCAAAACAAATAATAAGCAACAGCAATAAAGCAAAATATAGCAAAGCACAAAGCAGCAGCAACAATAATAGCAGCAGCAAATAACAGACACACAATCAGGCGCAGTAATGCAAGCAGACAATAATAGCAGCAACAATAATGCAGAGCAAATAATACCAGCAGCAATAATAGTGCACAAAATAGCAGCACAAAATAAAGCAGCAACAATAATAGCAGCAGCAGCAACAATAATAGCAGCAGCAATAATAGCAGCAGCAATAATAATAGCAGCAACAATAATAGCAGCAACAATAATAGCAGCAGCAATAATAGCAGCAACAATAATAGAGCAAAATACAGCACAAAATACAATAGCAAAATAAGCAGCAGCAACAATAATACAACAGCAACAATAATAGCAGCAACAATAATAGCAACAGCAAAGCAGCAGAGCAGCAGCAAATACAGCAGCAAAATAGCAGCAACAATAATAGCAGCAGCAACAATAATAAGCAACAGCAGCAATATAGCAAAGCAGCAAATAGACAATAATAGCAGCAGCAATAGAGAGCAGCAATAATAGCAGCAACAATAATAGCAGCAACAAAATAGAGCAACAACAAAATAGCAGCAAGACAAACAGTATACACAGCACAATGAGCAAATAATAGCAGCACAATAATAGCAGAAATAAGAGCAACAATAATAAGCAAGCACAAAATAGCGAAGCAATAATAGCAACAGCACAATAACAGGCAAATAACAAAGCAAAAAGCAAATAAAGCAGCAACAATACAGCAAATAATAGAGCAGCAACAAAATGCGCAAAATAATAGCAGCCAACATAATAGCAGAGCAACAATAAAGCAGCAACAATAAAGCAGCAACAATAATAGCAGCAACATAATAGCAACAATAATAGCAAAACAATAAGCAGCAGCACATAAAAGCAGCAAACAATAAGCAGCAACAATAACAAGGCAAAATAATAGCAACAAATAAAGAACAATAAGCAGCAGCAATAATAGCAACCAATAGCGCAACAATAAAATATGAGACAAATAGCACACAATTACGCGCCAATACACAAATAATCAGAACAAGCAACAACAATAATAAACACAACAATGAGCACAATAATAAACAGCACGCACCAGCACAATAATAGCAGGTTAGACAAGCAGCAACAATAATAGGAAACAAATACAAAGAATAATCAGAAACAGCATAATAGCGACAATAAGGAAAATAAGCAAACAAATAGCAAAACAGAATAAAAGACAATAATAGCAGCAATATAGCAGCAAAAGCGTTAACACAATATAAACAATAGCAGCAATAATAGCAGAGACAATAACAGCTAACAGGCAACAATGAAAAATAATACACAGCAAACACAGCACAATAATAGCAACAATAATAGCAACAATAACAAATAAGAACAATAGCAGCAGCAACAATAATACACAACCAAACAGCAACATCAATAAGCAGCAATAATAGCAGCAACAATAATAGAAAAAAATGAACAAAAAAAATTGACAATAAAATAATAGCAGCACAATACAGCACAATAATGCAGCAGCAACAATAAAACAATAAGTTAAAATAATAAGACAATGCAGCAATAATAGAGACAATAGCAGAGCAAAAACCACAGCAAATAACACTTAGGCAATAATAACAATAGCACACATAAGATAATAGCACAATCAACAACCAATAATAACACAATAATAGCACACAAAACACAAAATAGCAGCAAAACCAATAGCAGCACAATAATAGCACAAAAGAAAATAATAGCAAATAAAGACAATAATAAACAACAACACAGCAAATAGCAGCAAAATAAGCAGCATAACTAAACAAGGCACAATAAAGAGAATAATAAGCCAAGACAATAATAGCAGCAAAAGCACAATAATAAGCAAAACAGCAAAAATGAGCAACAGCAGCAATAATAGCTAGCAGTCAGCAATAATAGCAGCACAATAATAGCAGCAAGCAAACAGCATAATAGTAGCAACAATAATAGCAGCAGCAGCAATAATAGCAGCAGCAATAATAGTAGCAGCAGCAGCAACAATAATAGCAGCAACAATAATAGCAGCAGCAACAATAATAGGAGCAACAACAATAATAGCAGCAACAGCAGCAATAATAGCAACAGCAGCAATAATAGCAGCAGCAATAATAGCAGCAGCAATAATAGCAGCAACAATAATAGTAGATGCAGCAGTAGCAACAACAATAATAGCAGCAACAGCAGCAATAATAGCAACAGCAGCAATAATAGCAGCAGCAATAATAGCAGCAGCAATAATAGTAGCAGCAATAATAGTAGCAGCAGCAATAATAGTAGCAGCAGGAGCAGTCACTAGTGGTGGTGGGAGCGCAGGGTGTGGATGTATTTTATGAGGTTCTGTCATGGATGGACCAGAGCCGGGCACTGCTGCCTGGGTGATGGACAGCCAACCAGCCCACATGTGACTCACTAACTAACACCCGAGAGTTAATAAAATATACCGTCAGGAATTTAACTAAATTTTAAAATGAGTTTGAAGGGGTAGAGGGAAAGAAGGGCTTTGAAGTTTTATTTACTTAGCATTTCAAGATTGATAATTATCACTTAGTGAAGCAGTGCTGAAGAATGAGACTTGTTATTGTCGGGTCTTAACACACTAGAGGAATGCCTCTAAGAGGAATGGAAAGCTTCACACTTTGTATACTCTTGTATACTTTGTATACTCTTGTATACTTTGTATACTCTTGTATATTTTGTATACTCTTGTATCACAAATGCATCTTAAGTGATGTCGGTTAGGAAGATTCGTTTATTGTGTGCAAAATTAGACAGGAATAATTATTATTTAACTAATGGCAGTGCAACTTAGGTACCTGTTTACTACTAGGTGAGCAGAGGTAATTGAACCCTGGTGATACTTAGTGTACATAGACTGAACGCTCTGCCCAAAATAAGCGTAAATAAGTCTGATCCTTTCAAAAAAAAAAAAAAACTTTTCTCGTCAGTATGGTATTTATTCCTTATGGAGATCATTGCGTGTATTATTTTCTTGGCCACCGTGAGGTGAGAAGTTAATATGAATCTAAAAGACTGCAAAGTGGACCTTGTTTTATATGAAATTCTTCCCTTGAGTTGCCTGACCGATATTGTGAGGTTGATTACGATATCATCTTAGTTGCACTCCTAGTTAACTAGTTAACTCCTAGTTAACTAGTTAACTCCTAGTTAACTGGTTACCAAAAGCACAGTGGGTGACGGAATCCATAGTTGGTTTACTCGTATATCTTTAGTTGTGTTAAAATGTGTTATGGAAGGTAGAATCTGCTGGGGTGGGTAAAAAGGGCGGCGGGGAGCGTATCCATCCAAGTACAGAGACACTGTCGTTAATAAATGAAAAAAGTATTATTATTCATCCAACTAGGTATATTTCTACACCATAGGAAGGTTAGCATAGGCACCACTGTGTCCACAAATGCAAGTTTTTACAGACGAATCTCCCGCTAGCATGGCCGTGACGAACTCTAGCTCAAGTCCCCTTCAAAGCCGTCAACATGACTCACGAAATCGTAATGACACGATTGCAAACAAACCATACCACGGGTGGGGTTCGAACCCGCGGTCACAGAGTCTCAAAACTCCAGACCGTCGCGTAAGCCACTGGGCCAGCTTTGAAGGGGACTTGAGCTAGAGTTCGTCACGGCCATGCTAGCGGGAGATTCGTCTGTAAAAACTTGCATTTGTGGACACAGTGGTGCCTATGCTAACCTTCCTAAAGTATTATTATGTATGACGCGTTGTTCGTAGGTAGAGGCTCACAGCTCGGGTTCAATATCTAAGCAAGTTCGGATGCATGGGCAAGTAGGTCTTCGTGCACCTGTTGTCCCTCTTCACCTAGCAGTATAATAGAAATTATCGAGTGTTGTGCGTGGGGTCGCCCCAGGATGGACTTACTTATATGTCGCCAGTAGTGCAAGGAGTGTGGTCCATTGACAACAGCGCTTCATAATACACACACCTCAGCTCTTCCAGACTCACGAGACTGTATCTGTATCAGCACTATATTCTTGTTTCCACTATACGCCCTTACGAATTTACCGCTTTTGCATGAATATATGATAAATAATAATAACTATGAATCTTCATCTCCACTGAATAATATTTGGTAGTTGTTTTTAAGTGTGCAGTGATTGATTCTACCGTTATTATATCTATCTTAGCGAGGTATCATCGTGAATGTATGTGGCGGTAGTGTCGTATTATGTATTGTGCTGTGTGATGGTAGATTAAATGAATGTTCCAGCCTTCCAGGTGTCTGGCCCCTTCCTTCCCTTGTGATATTTGTGCTACCATCTGAAATAATGTTATTGTATAAAATATGTATTGGCTTACAGCCCATCGACTACAGAAAGGTCACCAAGGCCGCCATGTACCAGTTCACCACTAAACAAGAATACCTTAATCCCTAAAATGGGAATTAAAGTATCTCAGTATATATACGCAGAAAGATATATACTTTTCGGTGTAAATATCTTGTGACGAGTTGTTAAGTGGCCCTCAGGCATGGTGGATAGTTCCGTGAATCTGTATAGTGATTATGTGAGTGAAGTGAAGCACCGGCCTGTGTGCAGGGGCCGTCTACAAGAAATTTCAGATCTGCTGCAAGAATTCAAGCTTAACTTGCAACTAATACAGAGAAAGTTAGTTTATGAACAACCAACCTTCATGATGGTGATCTTACTCTAATTATTGTTACTGCAACCAAAACTAAGCGCTAAACCCACAGGGGTAATACAGGATCTTATTCTAAGCTGGTGTATAATAAAACAAATATGTTTAAGTTTAGCTCAGTAATAATTACACCTTCAGGAAAATCATTGTAACTCATAAGAGATAATATTTGCACAGCAACATGGAAGTATTCAGTAAGGATATTTACTGGCTAAGACATTGTATAAAATATCAACAAGTGCGAAATAAGACATATGTGTAGTGTTAGGATGCATTAAAGTGGAATTATTTCACCACGAATGTCTTCAGATCTGGTTAAGTCACTCGTAACTAAACATTTCCTTATTAATATATCCTAATACTTCAGCCGTATTTCATTCCAGAAAGATATTTATTAGATGTTCTGCACAGAATCAAGAAAATTGTAAACATAGGTATCTGCCCCTCACCTTCTCGTATTATATATAGTTTATTTACTATTCTAATTTCCCAAGAAAGTATATGTATTAGTTGGTATTAATTAAAAGGCTGGACAAAGGTGATACTTAATAACAAAAACTAAAACCCGTCTCTCTTAAACATATTCTTTTTGTCATTTATTTGGTTTTCACTTGAATTTTGTTGTATTTTATATCGTGTTTGAGAAATTTATGATTGTTAAATCGGCTGATTTCTTCACTTCCAGTCCATCTCACTTTTTACACTACCTTCTTCCCTATTCTCTCATTATTCTGTGTTCACTACCTGCTCCTTTCATTATCCACCTCCCGGGAACTACCACTGATGCATCACATTATACATAACAAACCAGCCACACATTCGGTTATTAATACTAGTATTCACATTATTTTGTTGCAATAATCACCGCTGTTATTATTTACTGTTGCGGAAAAGACACTGAAAATACGGAGCTGGTATTTCTTTCCCGTATTTATTTGCTTGAACCAGTAAACCACATAGTGAATTGAGTCCTGAAGGAGGAAAGATTGTAGTATGATGCTAGCCTTCCCGAGACGGGTGAGGGTCTGAAGGTCAAGGCTGGACCTCCTTGCAAGGTAACCTCACCTGGGCTCACTTCCTAGACCTAAAACCTAGACAATCAGTTGAGTGATTGATTAATTAGGTTTAAAACTTATCGAATATGTGGCACATGCACTGAATGCAAATTTGCACTTGACATATGTCACACATTCCTGCATGTCATCTTTAGCTAGGTTAAGGCATAGTAGGTTATTGCTTGCGTGAAGGTGTGCATCCTCTGGGTATAGGTGTGGCCTACTTATGTACTGGAAGTTGACTGCTTGCATCAGGAGGGAGGGAGGCCCAGGTGAAGCTACCTTGCATGTGAGTGGGTGTAAGTTAGACTTGCCTAGCATGAGTTAACAGACCGGCTGCTATGTGAGATGAGGAATTAGACATATGTGTCATACCCGTATCTTAATATGAAGACGTTTAAACAACCAGTGACCTTTCAATTTAGTAAAGAGATGATATATGAAGACAGTAGATGACGTTATCAGTCCGTCTTCCTTGCAAAACTATACACAGAAGGCAGTGGATAAGGTAATCAGTCCCTCAGCCTTGCAGAACTACTGTTCCTTCAGATGCGACACAGTGGGTGTTGGTAGGTGTACCTTGATTTATTATAATTGTGAGGCGAGTAAACAATGAAGACCTTCCCTGACTGGTGGTCCTTACTGTCCCACACCTCTTACACTGATTCACCTTCCCACTACCACTACAGCTCCACCAATGCCTCGTGTAGTCCTAGTCCTATCAACGAAGCTATAAAAAAATTTCCACATACATCGTCAAGTTGTATGTTTTTATGTCATTTTGTAACTTTGCTGGTTCTTATGAACAGTGTAGGCTGGTGTGTGCTGACGTCAGAGTGACGTCACTATGTTTACATTATGACCCCCGCCATATTGGACGTATGAAGAGCCTGGGGCTCATGTGTCTGTCTATTGTCTGTACTGTGTCCCTGTGTGTCTGTCTGTCATGTATGTTTGTCTACCTGTCTGTACCCATCAATTTGAACTCCCCAACATGTGGTTGCAGGAGTTGAGTCTCAGCTCCTGGACCCTCCCCGCCTCTTCGCTGGCTGCTATTAGGATCACTCTTTCCTATCATACCTGTTCTTGAAGCTGTGTATGGATTTCGCCTCTACCACTTCGCTGTCTAAGGTATGCCACTTCCTGACCAGTTTAAGGCTAAATAAGTATTTCTTAATATCCCTGTAACTCTTTGTTTTTACCTCCCAGCTGTACCCTTGTGTACCTGTTACCAGCCTCGCAAACAAACTCTCCCTGTTCACTGAGTCAGTTCCACTCAGTATTTTGTACGTCGTAATCATGTCACCCCTGGTCCGTTAATATCATCAGATTTAGTTTCTCTAGCCTCTCCTTACAGCTTTCACCGCCAGGACTAGTCTAGTTGCAGACCTTTGTACTTCTTCCTGTTTTTTTTCATGTTTTATCAGGTGCGGGTTCCATACTGATGTTGCGTACTCGTTACTCCAAGATGAGCCTGACTTGTACTCACCTATATGTAGTTGCAGGGGTCGAGTCACAGCTCCTTGCCCCGCCCCTTCGCTGGTCGCTACTAGGTCCACTCTCTCCCTGTCAGTCTATCTACCTGTCTATCTGTCTATCTTTTGTCTGTCTATTTGTCCGTATCTCTATATGTCTGTCTATCTATCTATCTGTATGTCTATTTGTCTGTCTATGTGTCTGTGTCTGCCTCATTCTTGGGGAAGCACTAAACCAGTACGAACCATACACCCATGCATATTGAGAAAGGGATTCGAACCGATGAAGCGGAGAGTAGCTCCGGTTCATTGGATCAAGAGCACTTCACCAGCACGACGAGGCCCTTCAAGAAACTTCCATATATAACACAGATATACACCTTTAAGGTGTATAACGCATAGATATACACCTCTAAGGTGAATAACACATAGATATACACCTCTAAGGTGTATAACACATATATACACATCTAAGGTGTATAACACAGATATACACATCTAAGGTGTATAACACAGATATACACCTCTAAGGTGTATAACACAGATATACACCTCTAAGGTGTATAACACATAGATATACACCTCTAAGGTGTATAACACAGATATACACATCTAAGGTGTATAACACAGATATACACATCTAAGGTGTATAACACAGATATACACATCTAAGGTGTATAACACAGATATACACATCTAAGGTGTATAACACAGATATACACATCTAAGGTGTATAACACAGATATACACATCTAAGGTGTATAACACAGATATACACATCTAAGGTGTATAACACAGATATACACATCTAAGGTGTATAACACAGATATACACATCTAAGGTGTATAACACAGATATACACATCTAAGGTGTATAACACAGATATACACATCTAAGGTGTATAACACAGATATACACATCAAAGGTGTATAACACAGATATACACCTCTAAGGTGTATAACACAGATATACACCTCTAAGGTGTATAACACATAGATATACACATCCAAGGTGTATAACGCATATATACACATCTAAGGTGTATAACACAGATATACACATCTAAGGTGTATAACACAGATATACACATCTAAGGTGTAAACCACAGATATACACATCTAAGGTGTATAACACAGATATACACCTCTAAGGTGTATAACACATAGATATACACATTTAAGGTGTATAACACATAGATATACACATCTAAGGTGTATAACACATATATACACCTCTAAGGTGTATAACACAGATATACACCTCTAAGGTGTATAACACATAGATATACACATCTAAGGTGTTTAACACAGATATACACATCTAAGGTGTATAACACAGATATACACCTCTAAGATGTATAACACAGATATACACCTCTAAGGTGTATAACACAGATATACACCTTTAAGGTGTATAACACATAGATATACACATCTAAGGTGTATAACACAGATATACACCTCTAAGGTGTATAACACAGATATACACCTCTAAGGAGTATAACACATAGATATACACATCTAAGGTGTATAACACAGATATACACCTCTAAGGTGTATAACACAGATATACACCTCTAAGGAGTATAACACATAGATATACACATCTAAGGTGTATAACACAGATATACACCTCTAAGGTGTATAACACATAGATATACACCTCTAAGGTGTATAACACAGATATACACATCTAAGGTGTATAACACATATATATACACCTCTAAGGTGTATAACACAGATATACACCTCTAAGGTGTATAACACAGATATACACCTCTAAGGTGTATAACACAGATATACACATCTAAGGTGTATAACACAGATATACACTTCTAAGGTGTATAACACAGATATACACCTCTAAGGTGTATAACACAGATATACACCTCTAAGGTGTATAACACAGATATACACATCTAAGGTGTATAACACAGATATACACCTCTAAGGTGTATAACACATAGATATACACATCTAAGGTGTATAACACAGATATACACATCTAAGGTGTATAACACAGATATACACCTCTAAGGTGTATAACACATATATATACACCTCTAAGGTGTATAACACAGATATACACCTCTAAGGTGTATAACACAGATATACACCTCTAAGGTGTATAACACAGATATACACATCTAAGGTGTATAACACAGATATACACTTCTAAGGTGTATAACACAGATATACACATCTAAGGTGTATAACACAGATATACACATCTAAGGTGTATAACACATATATACACATCTAAGGTGTATAACACAGATATACACCTCTAAGGTGTATAACACATAGATATACACATCTAAGGTGTATAACACAGATATACACATCTAAGGTGTATAACACAGATATACACCTCTAAGGTGTATAACACATAGATATACACATCTAAGGTGTATAACACAGATATACACCTCTAAGGTGTATAACACAGATATACACATCTAAGGTGTATAACACATAATATGCACATCTAAGGTGTATAAAACATATATACACATCTAAGGTGTATAACACAGATATACACATCTAAGGTGTATAACACAGATATACACATCTATGGTGTATAACACAGATATACACATCTAAGGTGTATAACACATAGATATACACATCTAAGGTGTATAACACATGATATACACATCTAAGTGTATAACACATGATATACACTTAAGTGTATAACAAAGATATACACCTCTAGTGTATAACACATAGATATACACTCAAGGTGTATAACACAGATATACACCTCTAAGTGTATAACACAGATATACACCTCTAGATGTATAACACAGATATACACCTCTAAGTGTATAACACAGATATACACCTCTAAGTGTATATACACATAGATATACACCTCTAGTGTATAACACAGATATACACTCTTAGTGTATAACATAGATATACACCTCTAGTGTATAACACAGATATACACCTCTAGGGTATAACAATAGATATACACTCTAGTGTATAACACATGATATACACCTCTAGGGGTATAACAATAGATATACACCTCTAGTGTATATACAATGAGATATACACACTCACCACCACCACCCTACTACTACTACTACCATCACCCCCTACTACTACTACTATCACCACCCCGACTACTACTACCAGTATGAGAATTACCACCAGTACTACCACAACGATACAGCACCCAGCACTACCACAACTACCACCACCAACTTAGCTGTCAGTACAGTATTAAACAAAGAGGTGTTATGTAGCAGTGAGGTGAGAGTGGGTCTGGTGGATGGGTTAGGTGGCGCAGGAAGTGAGCAGATTGTTGTTGGTGGGGGTGGGGAAGGTTGGAGGTGGGTTGATATAGCATAGGGGGTACATACTTATTCGCTACCCCTTAGTTCCCAAGGGTCTTGAAGACAGCTAGGGGGTCTTGAAGATAGCTAGGGGGGTCTTGAAGACAGCTAAGGGGTGTTGAAGTCAACTAGGGTCTTGAAGATACCTAGGGGTCTTGAAGATAACTAGGGGTCTTGAAGATATCTAGGGGGTCTTCAAGATAACTAGGGGTCTTGAAGATAACTAGGGTTTTTTGAAGATAACTAGGGGGTCTTGAAGATAACTAGTGGGTCTTGAAGATAACTAGGGGGCCTTGAAGATAACCATGGGGTCTTGAAGATAACTAGGGGGTTCTTGAAGACAGCTAAGGGATGTTGAAGACAACTAGGGTCTTGAAGATAACTAGGGGGTCTTGAAGATAACTAGGGGGTCTTGAAGATAGTTTGGGGTATTGATAATCCCACCTACGTATTATAGGAGGCAGTTTAACAGTCTTGGTCCTCTTACACTTACAGTGTTATCTCTCAGTGTACTCACAACACTTCTGCTTTGCTGGTGATAAATTACACTGTCTACAGTGACTTGCTGTCATAGGCAGTGATTTATATGTGCAGATTTGTCACAGTTCCTCTAGGATTTTGCAGGTGTAAACATAATGTATCTTCTGCCTGTGTTCCGGGGAGTACAAATCAAGGGATTCAACTGTTCACAGTAATTAAGGTGTCTGACTGTACTTATACCAGCAGTGAAAGTTCACTGCATCTCCAGAGCTGTAATTTCACCTATCTTGAAATGGGCTGTTAGTGTACAGCAGTGTCCAGTCTAGGAGAACAAGGCACTTGAACAGGATCAAAATTCCAGCAGTGCTGGAGTTAGTGCTACTTGATATAAGAGATGTAAATAACGTGGTAAAATATCTAGCCAAGACAGGACTCGCAGCAATGATTTCAAGTTGGAAACAAATAGGTTTAGGAAGGATATAGGAAAGCACTGGTTGGGTAATAGAGTTGTGGATGCGTGCAACAAACTACCAGTAGGTGACTTGGACCTGCCTAGCATGGGCCAATAGGTCTGCTGTAGTGCTCTTTCTTATGATGATGGGAACTAGGTCATGGTTAGGGTATGTAGGGTATGGTGGGTAGAGAGGGTATGTAAGGAAAATCTGTGAGCAAGGGAGAGGTGTTGTGCGGCAATGTTTGTAGGTACAGTGCCCTGGGCATGGGGTATGGCTTATGGGGGTTGTGGGTATAGGAAGGGTACAACGGTGGTAGATGGTTATAGGCCTGGGAAAAAAGCTAAAAGAGAATGGGTAGGGATGGTAACCTACACACGTCCTCATAAATCCCAACCATTATTTACATACACAAATTGCAGCGCTGTTTCTCAGCAACAACAACAACAGTCATTAACAACAGTAGCAGCAGCATTAACAACAAGCAGCAGATTAACAACAGTAGCAGCAGATTAACAACAGTACAGTATTAACAACAGTAGCAGCAACAACAGCAGCAGGTAACAACAGCAGCAGTAGCAACAACAGTAGTAGCAAAAACAACACGAGCAGTAACAACAACAGCAGCGTAATAGCAGCATAATGAAAAAGCAGCAGCATTAACAACAATAGCATAGCAAAAATAGCAGAGCAACAACAGCAATAGCAGCAGCAAATACAACAGATGCAGCAGCAACAACAGTAGCAGCAGCAGGAACAACAGTAGTCAGCAGCAACAACAGAGCAGCAACAACAACAGCAGCAGCAGCAGCAACAGCAGGTAGCAGCAGCAACAACAGCAGGCGCAGCAGCAACAACAGTAGCGAGGAACAACAGCAGCAGCAGCAACAACAGAGCAGCAGCAGGAACAACAGAGCAGCAGCGGCAGAGAACAACAGTAGCAGCAGCAGCAACAACAGAAGCAGCAACAACAACAGTAGCAACAGCAGAACAACAGTAGCGAGCAGCAACAACAGTAGCAGTAGCAGCAACAACAGTAGCAGCAACAACAGTAGCAGCAACAACAGTAGCAGCAGCAGCAGCAACAACAGTAGCAGCAGCAGCAACAACAGTAGCAGCAGCAGCAACAACAGTAGCAGCAGCAGCAACAACAGTAGCAGCAGCACCAACAGTAGCAGCAGCAACAACAGTAGCAGCAACAACAGTAGCAGCAGCAGCAACAACAGTAGCAGCAACAACAGTAGCAGCAGCAACAACAGTAGCAGCAACAACAGTAGCAGCAGCAACAACAGTAGCAGCAACAACAGTAGCAGCAACAACAGTAGCAGCAGCAACAACAGTAGCAGCAACAACAGTAGCAGCAGCAACACCAGTAGCAGCAACAACAGTAGCAGCAGCAACAACATTAGCAGCAGCAGGAACAACAGTAGCAGTAGCAGAAACAACAGTAGCAGCAGCAGGAACAACAGTAGCAGCAGCAACACCAGTAGCAGCAACAACAGTAGCAGCAGCAGGAACAACAGTAGCAGCAGCAACACCAGTAGCAGCAACAACATTAGCAGCAGCAGGAACAACAGCAGCAGCAACAACATTAGCAGCAGCAGGAACAACAGTAGCAGCAGCAACAACAGAGCAGCAACAACAGTAGCAGCAGCAGGAACAACAGTAGCAGCAGCAACAGTAGCAGCAGCAACACCAGTAGCAGCAACAACAGTAGCAGCAGCAGCAACAACAGTAGCAGCAACACCAGTAGCAGCAGCAACAACAACAGTAGCAGCAACAACAGTAGCAGCAACAACAATAGCAGCAACAACAATAGCAGCAGCAGCAACAACAGTAGTAGCAGCAGCAACAACAGTAGCAGCAGCAGGAACAACAGTAGCAGCAGCAGGAACAACAGTAGCAGCAGCAACAGTAGCAGCAGCAACACCAGTAGCAGCAACAACAGTAAAGCGAGCAACAAACAGTAGCAGCAACAAAAGCAGAGCAACAACAGCAGCAGCAACAACAGTAGTAGCAACAACAGTAGCAGCAACAACAGTAGCAGCAACAACAGTAGCAGCAACAACAGTAGCAGCAACAACAGTAGCAGCAACAACAGTAGCAGCAACAACAGTAGCAGCAACAACAGTAGCAGCAACAACAGTAGCAGCAACAACAGTAGCAGCAACAAAAGCAGCAGCAACAACAGTAGCAGCAACAACAGTAGTAGCAGCAACAACAGCAGCAGCAACAACAGCAGCAACAACAACAGCAGCAGCAACAACAGTAGCAGCAACAAAAGCAGCAGCAACAACAGTAGCAGCAACAACAATAGCAGCAACAAAAGCAGCAGCAACAACAGTAGCAGCAACAACAGAAGTAGCAGCAACAACAGCAGCAGCAACAACAGCAGCAACAACAACAGCAGCAGCAGCAACAACAGCAGCAGCAACAACAGTAGCAGCAACAACAACAACAGTCACTATCTAGAAGGCAGGAATCTCATTCTGGTTATGAGACGATAAAATATATCATCGTATTGATGTACTGCTCTCTGAGGGCAGTGCCAGGGAGGAAGGCAGGGAGGAAGGCAGGGAGCGAGGCAGGGAGAGAGGGGGAAGGAGGCAGGGAGGGAGACAGGGAGGGAGGCTGGGAGGGAGGCAAGGAAGGAGGCAGGTAGAGAGGCAGGGAGAGAGGCAGAAAGGGAGGCAAGGGGAGAGGCAGGGAGAGAGGCAGGGATGGAGGCAGGGAGAGAGGCAGGGAGGGAGGCAGGGAGCGAGGCAGGGAGGGAGGAACGCAGGTAGGGAGGCAGAGAGGGAGCAAGCAGGGAGGGAGGCAGGGAGGGAGGCAGGAGGGAGGCAGGGAGGGAGGCAGGGGAGAGGCAGGAGGGAGGCAGGGAGGGAAGCAGGAAGGAAGGCAGGGAGAGAGGCAGGTAGGGAGGCAGGGAGAAACAGAGAAAGAAGCAGGAAGAGAGGCAGGGAGGAGGGAAAGAAAGTAGGGAGGGAGACAGGGAGAGAGGCAGGGAGGGAGAAAGGGAGGAAGGCAGGTAGGAAGGCAGGGAGGGAGGCAGGGAGGGAGGCAGAGAGAGAGGCAGGGATGGAGGCAGGAGGAAGGTAGGGAGGAGGGAGGGGGGCAAAAAAGAGGCAGGGAGAGAGGCAGGGAGAGGCAGGGAGAGGCAGGGATGGAAGCAGGGAGAGAGACAGGAGGGAGTATGGGGGAGAGGGAAGGAGGGAGGAAAGTAGGGAGGGAGAGAGAGAGGCAGGAGAAAGGGAGGCAGAGGGAGAGGCAGGGAGAAAGGGAGGCAGAGGAGAGGCAGGGAGAGAGGCATGGAGAGAGGGAGGCAGGGAGAGAGGGAGGCAGGGGAGAGGGAGGCAGGAGGGAGGCAGGAGAGAGGCAGGAAGGGTGAGAGGCAGGGAGGGAGGCAGAGAGGGAGGCAGGGAGAGAGGGAGGCAGGGGGAGGCAGGGAGGGAGGGAAGAAGGAAGGAGAGAGAGGAAGCCAAGCTTGCTATGGTCAGACCAGCATGAGTTAGTAAGGAAGGAACACGGGTGAGGGAGGGAGGAAGAAGCAAGGAACACGGGTGAGGAGGAGGGAAGAAGCAAGGAACACGGGTGAGGGAGGGAGGGAAGAAGGAAGGAACACGGGTGAGGGAGGAGGGAAGAAGGCAGGAACACGGGTGAGGGAGGGAGGGGAAGAAGCAGGGAAGGACAGGGGGGGAGGGAGGGAGGGAAGAAGAAGGAACAGGGAGGAGGAGAGGAGTAGAAGGAAGGAACACGGGTGAGGGAGGGAGGGAAGAAGCAAGGAACACGGGGAGGGAGGGAGGGAAGAAGCAAGGAACACGGGTGAGGGAGGAGGAAGAAGGAAGGAACACGGGTGAGGGAGGGAGGGAAGAAGGAAGGAACACGGGTGAGGGATAGAACAAACTAGATGGAATATAGAAGATGAGAAACTAGGGAAAGTGAACTAGTAGATATAATACAAAGAGAAGGAGGGAAGATAACAACTACCAGTACTACTACAACTACCAGTACTACTACTACAACTACCAGTACTACTACCAGTACTACACAACCACCAGCTACCACTACACAAACTACCAGCACTAACTAACTACAGACTACACTACAACTACCAGCTACTACTACAACTACCAGTACTACTACAACAACTACCAATACTACTACCAGTACTACCACAACTACCAGTACTACTACACAACTACCAGTACTACACCAGCTACCAAACTACCAGACTACTACAACAACTACCAGATACTACTACCAGTACTACTACAACAACTACCAGATACCACCCGTACTACTACACAACTACCAGTACTACAACACACCAACTACTCAGCAACTACTACAACACTACCAGTACTACTACACAACTACCAGTACTACTACCTACACACAACTACCAGTACTACTACCAGTACTACTACAACAACTACCAGTACTATTACAACAACTACCAGTACTACTACTACAACTACCAGTACTACTACAACTACCAGTACTACTACTACAACTACCAGTACTACTACAACAACTACCAGTACTACTACCAGTACTACTACAACAACTACCAGTACTACTACAACAACTACCAGTACTACTACCAGTACTACTACACCAACTACCAGTACTACTACAACTACCAGTACTACTACTACAACTACCAGTACTACTACAACTACCAGTACTACTACTACAACTACCAGTACTACTACAACAACTACCAGTACTACTACCAGTACTACTACAACAACTACCAGTACACTACTACCAGTACTACAACTACCAGTACTACTACACAACTAAGTACTACTACCAACTACCAGACTACTACTACAACTACCAGTACTACACAACTACATACACTACTAAATACCAGTACTACTACTACAACTACCAGTACTACTACAACAACTACCACTACTACAACTACCAGTACTACTCACTACCCTAACTCACTCAGTACTACTACTACAACTATCAGTACTACTACTACAACTACCAGTACTACTACTACAACTACCAGTACTACTACTACAACTACCAGTACTACTACTACAACTACCAGCACCATTCTACTACCAACTACTACACTACCAGTACTACACTACATACCTACCAGTACTAAATACATCACTCACAACCACCAGACTACTACTACAACTACCAGTACTACTACTACAAATACCAGCACTACTACAACTACCAGTACTACTACTACAACTACCAGTACTACTACTACAATACCAGTACTACTACAACTACCAGTACTACTACTACAACTACCAGTACTACTACTACAACTACCAGTACTACTACTACAACTACCAGTACTACTACAACTACCAGTACTACTACAACTATCAGTACTACTACTACTACCAGTACTACAACTACCAGTACTACTACTACAACTACCAGACTACTACTCAACTACCAGTACTACTACACACAACTACCAGTACTACTACAACTACCAGTACTACTACTACAACTACCAGTACTACTACTACAACTACCAAGTACTACTACAAGTACAACTACTACAACAACTACCAGTACTACTACTACAACTACCAGCACTACTACCACACATACTACAACTACCAGTACTACTACAACTACCAGTACTCAAAATACTCTACAACTACCAGTACTACACTACATACTACTAAAACCACTACTACAACTACCAGTACTACTACAACAACACCAGTACTACTACAACTACCACTACTACACACCTACTACTACAACAACTACCAGTACTACACTACACACACCAGATACTACTACAACTACCAGTACTACCTACAACTACCAGTACTACTACTACAACTACCAGACTACTACACACACAGCTACTACTACAACTACCAGTACATACTACAACTACCAGTACTACTACTACAACTACCAACTACATACTACTACAACTACCAGTACACTCACAACTACCAACTACTTACTACTACAACTACCAGCTACTACTACAACTACCAGTACACAACAACTACCAGTACTACTACTACAACTACTCAGTATACTACTCAAATACAAGCCTACCAAGTACTACTACTACAACTACCAGTACTACTACCAACTACCAGTACTACTACTACAACCATAAGTACTACTACTACAACTATAAGACTACTACCAACCACCAGCATACTACCACAACTACCAGCACTACTACAACTACCAGTACTACTACAACTACCAGTACTACTACAACCACCAGTACTACTACAACTACCAGTACTACTACAACCACCAGTACTACTACAACTACCAGTACTACTACAACTACCAGTACTACTACAACTACCAGTACTACTACAACCACCAATACTACTAAACTACCAGTACTACTACAACTACCAGTACTACTACAACTACCAGTACTACTACAACCACCAGTACTACTACAACCACCGATATTACTACAACTATCAGTACTACTACAACACCAGTACTACTACAACTACCAGTACTACTACTAACTACCAGATACTACACACTACCAGTACTACTACACACCAGTACTACTACAACTACCAGTACTACAGTACAAATAGCAACTACCAGTACTACTACACTAAGTACAGACTACAACACTAGTATACTACTACAACTACCAGTACACAACACTAGTTACTATCATCTATTCAGGTCACTGTTACCAGTCTAGCTTCAAGTCCTGGTTTATCATCTAGTCTCAGGTACCTGGTTATCATCTATTCAGGTCCCTAGTTATCATCTAGTTCAGGTCCTGGTTTATCATCTAGTTCAGGTCCTGGTTTATCATCTAGTTCAGGTCCTGGTTTATCATCTAGTTCAGGTCCTGGTTTATCATCTAGTTCAGGTCCTGGTTTATCATCTAGTTCAGGTCCTGGTTTATCATCTAGTTCAGGTCATGGTTTATCATCTAGTTCGTATGGTTTATCTCTATTGGTCTGGTTTATCATCTAGTTCAGGTCCTGGTTTATCATCTAGTTCAGGTCTGGTTTATCATCTGGTATCATCTAGTTCAGGTCCTGGTTTATCATCTAGTTCAGGTACTGGTTTATCATCTAGTTCAGGTCCTGGTTTATCATCTAGTTCAGGTCCTGGTTTATCATCTAGTTCAGGTCCTGGTTTATCATCTAGTTCAGATCCTGGTTTATCATCTAGTTCAGGTTATGGTTTATCATCTAGTTCAGGTCCTGGTTTATCATATAGTTCAGGTCCTGGTTTATCATCTAGTTCAGGTCCTGGTTTATCATCTAGTTCAGGTACTGGTTTATCATCTATTCAGGTCCTGGTTTATTTTCAGTCAATCTGGTTATCACTAGTTCAGATCTGGTTTATGTCAGGTTCAGATCCTGGTTACTTAGTAGGTTCTGGATCATGAATCTCCAGCACTGAAGGGTGGAAACTAAGTCAGGATGAGAATGCTGGATAGGTGGAAACTACATGAAGGGTCAGGTGATGAATGTGATCAGAGATCTGGGTCAGGTGGAGAATTGGTCAGGTGGAGAATCCTGAGCAGTGGAGAACGCTGAGTCAGGTGGAGAATGCTGAGTCAGGTGGAGAATGCTGATCAGGTGGAGAATGCTGAGAATCGTCAGGTGGAGAATGCTGAGTCAGGTGGAGAATGCTGAGTCAGGTGGAGAATCTGGTCAGGTGGAGAATGCTGGTCAGGTGGAGAATGCTGAGTCAGGTGGAGAATGCTGGGTCAGGTGGAGAATGCTGAGTCAGGTGGAGAATGCTGGGTCAGGTGGAGAAATGCTGGAGTCAGGTGGAGAATGCTGAGTCAGGTGGAGAATGCTGAGTCAGGTGGAGAATGCTGAGTCAGGTGGAGAATGCTGGGTCAGGTGGAGAATGCTGAGTCAGGTGGAGAATGCTGGAGTCAGGTGGAGAATGCTGGAGTCAGGTGGAGAATGCTGGAGTCAGGTGGAGAATGCTGAGTCAGGTGGAGAATGCTGAGTCAGGTGGAGAATGCTGGGTCAGGTGGAGAATGCTGAGTCAGGTGGAGAATGCTGGAGTCAGGTGGAGAATGCTGAGTCAGGTGGAGAATGCTGGGTCAGGTGGAGAATGCTGAGTCAGGTGGAGAATGCTGGTCAGGTGGAGAATGCTGAGTCAGGTGGAGAATGCTGGTCAGGTGGAGAATGCTGAGTCAGGTGGAGAATGCTGAGTCAGGTGGAGAATGCTGGGTCAGGTGGAGAATGCTGAGTCAGGTGGAGAATGCTGAGTCAGGTGGAGAATGCTGGTCAGGTGGAGAATGCTGGGTCAGGTGGAGAATGCTGGAGTCAGGTGGAGAATGCTGAGTCAGGTGGAGAATGCTGAGTCAGGTGGAGAATGCTGGGTCAGGTGGAGAATGCTGAGTCAGGTGAGGAGAATGCTGAGTCAGGTGGAGAATGCTGAGTCAGGTGGAGAATGCTGAGTCAGGTGGAGAATGCTGAGTCAGGTGGAGAATGCTGAGTCAGGTGGAGAATGCTGAGGTCAGGTGGAGAATGCTGAGTCAGGTGGAGAATGCTGAGTCAGGTGGAGAATGCTGAGTCAGGTGGAGAATGCTGGGTCAGGTGGAGAATGCTGGGTCAGGTGGAGAATGCTGAGTCAGGTGGAGAATGCTGAGTCAGGTGGAGAATGCTGGGTCAGGTGGAGAATGCTGGAGTCAGGTGGAGAATGCTGGGTCAGGTGGAGAATGCTGGTCAGGTGGAGAATGCTGAGTCAGGTGGAGAATGCTGGAGTCAGGTGGAGAATGCTGAGTCAGGTGGAGAATGCTGAGTCAGGTGGAGAATGCTGGTCAGGTGGAGAATGCTGAGTCAGGTGGAGAATGCTGGGTCAGGTGGAGAATGCTGAGTCAGGTGGAGAATGCTGAGTCAGGTGGAGAATGCTGGGTCAGGTGGAGAATGCTGGTCAGGTGGAGAATGCTGGGTCAGGTGGAGGAATGCTGGTCAGGTGGAGAATGCTGGGTCAGGTGGAGAATGCTGGTCAGGTGGAGAATGCTGGTCAGGTGGAGAATGCTGGTCAGGTGGAGAATGCTGGTCAGGTGGAGAATGCTGGTCAGGTGGAGAATGCTGGGTCAGGTGGAGAATGCTGGGTCAGGTGGAGAATGCTGGGTCAGGTGGAGAATGCTGGGTCAGGTGGAGAATGCTGGTCAGGTGGAGAATGCTGAGTCAGGTGGAGAATGCTGGGTCAGGTGGAGAATGCTGGTCAGGTGGAGAATGCTGAGTCAGGTGGAGAATGCTGGTCAGGTGGAGAATGCTGGGTCAGGTGGAGAATGCTGAGTCAGGTGGAGAATGCTGGTCAGGTGGAGAATGCTGGTCAGGTGGAGAATGCTGGTCAGGTGGAGAATGCTGGTCAGGTGGAGAATGCTGGTCAGGTGGAGAATGCTGGGTCAGGTGGAGAATGCTGGTCAGGTGGAGAATGCTGAGTCAGGTGGAGAATGCTGGGTCAGGTGGAGAATGTTGGTCAGGTGGAGAATGTTGGTCAGGTGGAGAATGCTGGTCAGGTGGAGAATGCTGGGTCAGGTGGAGAATGCTGAGTCAGGTGGAGAATGCTGGTCAGGTGGAGAATGCTGGTCAGGTGGAGAATGCTGGGTCAGGTGGAGAATGCTGAGTCAGGTGGAGAATGCTGAGTCAGGTGGAGAATGCTGGTCAGGTGGAGAATGCTGGTCAGGTGGAGAATGCTGGGTCAGGTGGAGAATGCTGGGTCAGGTGGAGAATGCTGGTCGGTGGAGATGTGGTCAGGTGGAGAATGCTGGGTCAGGGAGAAGTGGATGGGAAAGCTGGGTCAGGTGGAGAATGCTGAGTCAGGTGGAGAATGCTGGTCAGGTGGAGAATGCTGGTCAGGTGGAGAATGCTGGGTCAGGTGGAGAATGCGTCAGTGGAGAATCTGGTCAGTAGAATGCTGGTCATGAGATCTGTCGTAGAATCTGTCGAAATGCTGAGTCAGGTGGAGAATGCTGGGTCAGGTGGAGAATGCTGGGTCAGGTGGAGAATGCTGGGTCAGGTGGAGAATGCTGGGTCAGGTGGAGAATGCTGAGTCAGGTGGAGAATGCTGGGTCAGGTGGAGAATGCTGGTCAGGTGGAGAATGCTGGGTCAGGTGGAGAATGCTGAGTCAGGTGGAGAATGCTGGTCAGGTGGAGAATGCTGGGTCAGGTGGAGAATGCTGGGTCAGGTGGAGAATGCTGGTCAGGTGGAGAATGCTGGGTCAGGTGGAGAATGCTGGGTCAGGTGGAGAATGCGGTCAGGTGGAAATGCTGGGTCAGTGGAATAGTAGGTGGAGAATGCTGGAGTCAGGTGGAGAATGCTGGTCAGGTGGAGAATGCTGGTCAGGTGGAGAATGCTGGTCAGTGGAGAATGCTGGTCATGTGCTGGTCAGTAAGCTGAGTCAGGTGGAGAATGCTGAGTCAGGTGGAGATGCTGGGTCAGGTGGAGAATGCTGTCAGTGGAAATGCTAGTCAGGTGGAGAATCTGTCAGTGGAGAATCTGTCGGAGAATGCTGAGTCAGGTGGAGAATGCTGTCACTACGATCTGACATGCAGCATGCATCGTGGCAGAATCTACGTCTGAAGCTTCATAAGCTGATCAGCATCTCAGTGACTGCATAATGTGTCATGATCTTATCAGGTGGAGAAGGTCAGGTGGAGACTGTCATAAATGCCCAGTGATGCGCGAAACTGTCAATAAAGGATCATTAACTGCTTCATGGAATCTGGTCATGCTGATGGGAATGGCCGGCAATGCCAGTGAATGCTGGGTATGAGAATACACTAAATCAGCCTATTGTAAAAAAAAAATTGCCTTGAAATGGCTCTGACAACAAATTTGTGAGTTTCTAGTAATTATCGCTACTTAAATGAGCCGTGAGGCGGTCACTACTGGTGTTTAAGTAAGGTTTAGTGGAGTCAATAAAACTGTTTGTTGTTGTGGATTCGATACTCCAGAGCAAGATAATTTGACTGGTCTGGGAGGCTGTCAAGAGGGCAAGGGAGAGTGTCGTAACTTTATGTTAGGATAACAGTTATCTCTCTCTCTCTCTCACACACACACGCACACACACACACGTATTGTAACTGTACTCAACTAGTTGTAGTTGCAGGGGTCGATTCACAGCCCCTGGTGTGTACTCACCTATTTGTGGTTGAAGGGGTCGAGTTATAGCTCCTGGCCCCGCCTCTTCACTGATTACTACTAGGTCCTCTCTCTCCCTGCTCCATGAGCTTTATCAAACCTCGTCTTAAAACTATGTATGGTTCCTGCCTCCACTATGTCGCTTTCTAGGCTATTCCACTTCCTGACAACTCTATGACTGAAGAAATACTTCCTAACATCTCTTTGACTCATAGGAGTCTTCAACTTCCAATTGTGACCCCTTGTTTCTGTGTCCCCTCTCTGGAACATCTTGTCTCTGTCCACCTTATCTATTCCTCGCAGGATTTTATATGTCGTTATCATGTCTCTCCTAACCCTCCTGTCCTCTAGTGTCATCAGGCCGATTTCCCTTAACCTTTCTTCGTAGGACAATCCCCTTAGCTCTGGGACTAGTCTTGTTGCAAACCTTTGCACTTTCTCTAGTTTCTTGACGTGCTTGACCAGGTGTGGGTTCCAAACTGGTGCTGCATACTCCAGTATGGGCCTGACGTATATAGTGTACAGAGTCTTGAACGATTCCTTAGTGAGGTATTGGAACGCTATTCTTAGGTTTGCCAGCCGCCCGTATGCTTCAGCAGTTATCTGATTAATGTGTGCCTCAGGAGATGTGTTCGGTATTATACTCACCCCAAGATCTTTTTTCTTTGAGTGAGGTTTGCAGTCTTTGGCCACCTAGACTATACTCTGTCTGCAGTTTTCTCTGCCCTTCCCCGATCTTCATGACTTTATATTTGGCAGGGTTAAATTCAAGGAGCCAGTTACTGGACCAGGCTTGTAGCCTGTCCAGGTCTCCTTGTAGTCCTGCCTGATCCTCGACTGATTTGATTCTTCTCATTAACTTCACATCATCTGCAAACAGGGACACTTCTGAGTCTATCCCTTCCGTTATGTCATTCACATATACCAAAAACAGTACCGGTCCCAGGACTGACCCTTGTGGAACCCCACTCATCACAGGTGCCCACTCTGACACCTCGTCACGTACCATGACTCGTTGTTGCCTCCCTGTCAGATATTCTCTGATCCATTGCAGTGCCTTTCCTGTTACGTGTGCCTGATCCTCTAGTTTTTGCATTAACCTCTTGTGAGGAACTGTGTCGAACGCCTTCTTGCAGTCCAAGAAAATGCAGTCTATCCACCCCTCTCTCGCGTGTTTTACTTCTGTTACCTTGCCATAAAACTCCAGTAGGTTTGTGACACAGGATTTTCCTTCCCTGAAACCGTGCTGGTTGTCGTTTATAAGCTTGTGTCTTTCTAGGTGCTCCACCACTCTCCTCCTGATGATCTTCTCCATGACTTTGCATACTATACACGTCAATGACACAGGTCTGTAATTTAATGCCTCATGTCTGTCTCCTTTCTTAAAAATTGGGACTACATTTGCCATCTTCCACACTTCAGGTAGTTGCCCAGTTTCAATGGATGTGTTGAAGATTTTTGTTAGTGGCACACTCAACATCTCTGCTCCCTCTCTAAGGACCCACGGA
Organism: Cherax destructor; assembly: GCA_009830355.1. Classification (NCBI taxonomy): domain Eukaryota; kingdom Metazoa; phylum Arthropoda; class Malacostraca; order Decapoda; family Parastacidae; genus Cherax; species Cherax destructor. Next base: position 82,563 of record WNWK01008164.1, read on the forward strand.
GAAATGTTGTCAGGTCGCACTGCTTTTGAGGTATCGAGTTCACATAGCAGCTTCTTCACTTCTTCCTCGGTTGTGTGTATTTCATCCAGCACTTGTTGGTATACCTCCCTATTCTGAATTCATGGAGTCCTTCCTGTCTCCTCTGTAAAGACTTCATTAAATCTCATGTTGAGATCCTCACATACCTCTTGGTCATTTCTTGTGAACTCCCCACCTTCCTTCCTCAGCCTGATTACCTGGTCCTTGACTGTTGTTTTCCTCCTGATGTGGCTGTACAACAGCTTCGGATCAGACTTGACTTTTGATGCTATATCATTTTTGTATTGTCGCTGAGCCTCCCTTCTTACCTGTGCATATTCGTTTCTGGCTCTTCGGCTAATCTCTATTTTCCTGGGTCCTTTGTCTTCTGTACTTTTTCTATTCTCTAGTGCACTTAGTTTTTGCCTCCCTACATCTCTGGGTGAATCAAGGACTCGTTCTGGTCTTCCCATTACTTCTGTTTCCCTTGGGGACAAACCTCTCCTCTGCCTCTTTGCATTTGGTTGTCACATATTCCATCATTTCTTTTACTGGTTTTCCTGCCAATTCTCTCTCCCACTGAACGTCTTGTAGGAAGTTCCTCATGCCTGTGTAGTTCCCCCTTTTGTAGTTTCGTTTCTCCCTTCCTATTCCTGCTCCCCTCTCCACTTGTAGCTCAACTATATAATCAAAACACAGAACGAAATGATCACTAGCTCCAAGGGGCCTTTCATACGTGATATCTTCGATGTGAATACTAGGTCCAGTCTTGCTGGATCATCCTCACCTCTCTCTCTGGTAGTGTCTCTAACATGTTGATACATGAGGTTTTCCAGTACCACATCCATCATCTTGGCTCTCCATGATTCAGGACCCCCATGGGGCTCCGGTTTTCCCACTCAATCTCTTTGTGATTGAAATCACCCATAACTAGTAACTTTGCTCTCCCCATGTGGGCTCTTCTGGCCACCTCGGCTAGTGTGTCTACCATTGCTCTGTTGCTCTCGTCGTATTCTTCTCTTGGCCTCCTGCAGTTCTGTTGCGGGTTGTACATTACAGCAATTACCACCTTATGGCCCTCAGACTGGATTGTTCCTACTATGTAGTCCCTTTCGCCCATTCCATCCATTCCTTCCACTTCCTCCAATCCCCACCGGTTCTTAATGAGCAGTGCAACTCCTCCTCCCCCTCTGCTCCCTCTATCTTTCCTGAGGATTTGATATCCGGGTGTGTATGTGTTAGTTGTGAATTGTAGCAGTCAGGGTATTGTAACTGTGTGTGTTAGTTGTGAATTGTAGCAGTCAGGGTATTGTGAATATGTGCGTTAGTTGTGAATTGTAGCAGTCAGGGTATTGTGACTGTGTGCGTTAGTTGTGAATTGTAGCAGCCAGGGTATTGTGACTGTGTGTGTTAGTTGTGAATTGTAGCAGTCAGGGTATTGTAACTGTGTGTGTTAGTTGTGAATTGTAGCAGTCAGGGTATTGTGACTGTGTGTGTTAGTTGTGAATTGTAGCAGTCAGGGTATTGTGACTGTGTGTTAGTTGTGAATTGTAGCAGTCAGGGTATTGTGACTGTGTGTTAGTTGTGAACTGTAGCAGTCAGGGTATTGTGACTGTGTGTGTTAGTTGTGAATTGTAGCAGTCAGGGTATTGTGACTGTGTGTGTTAGTTGTGAATTGTAGCAGTCAGGGTATTGTGACTGTGTTAGTTGTGAATTGTAACAGTCAGGGTATTGTGACTGTGTGTGTTAGTTGTGAATTGTAGCAGTCAGGGTATTGTGACTGTGTGTGTTAGTTGTGAATTGTAGCAGTCAGGGTATTGTGAGTGTGTGTGTTAGTTATGAATTGTAGCAGTCAGGGTATTGTGACTGTGTGTGTTAGTTGTGAATTGTAGCAGTCAGGGTATTGTGACTGTGTGTGTTAGTTGTGAATTGTAGCAGTCAGGGTATTGTGACTGTGTGTGTTAGTTGTGAATTGTAGCAGTTAGGGTATTGTGACTGTGTTAGTTGTGAATTGTAACAGTCAGGGTATTGTGACTGTGTGTGTTAGTTGTGAATTGTAGCAGTCAGGGTATTGTGACTGTGTTAGTTGTGAATTGTAACAGTCAGGGTATTGTGACTGTGTTAGTTGTGAATTGTAGCAGTCAGGGTATTGTGACTGTGTGTGTTAGTTGTGAATTGTAGCAGTCAGGGTATTGTGACTGTGTGTGTTAGTTGTGAATTGTAACAGTCAGGGTATTGTGACTGTGTGTTAGTTATGAACTGTAGCAGTCAGGGTATTGTGACTGTGTGTGTTAGTTGTGAATTGTAACAGTCAGGGTATTGTGACTGTGTTAGTTGTGAATTGTAGCAGTCAGGGTATTGTGACTGTGTTAGTTGTGAATTGTAACAGTCAGGGTATTGTGACTGTGTGTTAGTTGTGAATTGTAGCAGTCAGGGTATTGTGACTGTGTGTGTTAGTTATGAATTGTAGCAGTCAGGGTATTGTGACTGTGTGTGTTAGTTGTGAATTGTAACAGTCAGGGTATTGTGACTGTGTTAGTTGTGAATTGTAGCAGTCAGGGTATTGTGACTGTGTTAGTTGTGAATTGTAGCAGTCAGGGTATTGTGACTGTGTGTGTTAGTTGTGAATTGTAGCAGTCAGGGTATTGTGACTGTGTGTTAGTTGTGAATTGTAACAGTCAGGGTATTGTGACTGTGTGTTAGTTGTGAATTGTAACAGTCAGGGTATTGTGACTGTGTGTGTTAGTTGTGAATTGTAACAGTCAGGGTATTGTGACTGTGTTAGTTGTGAATTGTAACAGTCAGGGTATTGTGACTGTGTGTGTTAGTTGTGAATTGTAGCAGTCAGGGTATTGTGACTGTGTGTTAGTTGTGAATTGTAACAGTCAGGGTATTGTGACTGTGTGTTAGTTGTGAATTGTAACAGTCAGGGTATTGTGACTGTGTGTTAGTTGTGAATTGTAGCAGTCAGGTATTGTGACTGTGTGTAGTGAATTGTGCAGTCAGAGATGTCGTTAGTTGTGAATTGTAGCAGTCAGGGTATTGGATTGTGATTGTGTAACAGTCAGGTATTGTGACTGTGTTAGTTGAATGTAGCAGTCAGGTGATTGTGACTGTGTTAGTTGTGAATTGTAGCAGTCAGGGTATTGTGACTGTGTTAGTTGTGAATTGTATCAGTCAGGGTATTGTGACTGTGTGTTAGTTGTGAATTGTAGCAGTCAGGGTATTGTGACTGTGTGTTAGTTGTGAATTGTAGCAGTCAGGATTGGACTGTGTGGTTAGTTGTGAATTGGCAGTCAGGTATTGTGACTGTGTTGTTAGTTGTGAATTGTAGCAGTCAGGGTATTGTGACTGTGTTAGTTGAATTGTAGCAGTCAGGGATTGTGACTGTGTTAGTTGTAATGTAGCAGCAGGATGTGACTGTGTTAGTTGTGAATTGTAACAGTCAGGTATTGTGACTGTGTGTTAGCTGTAGAATTGTAGCAGTCAGGGTATTGTGTTGTGTTAGTTGTAATTGTACAGTCAGGTATTGTGACTTGTGTTAGTTGTGAATTGTAACAGTCAGGTATTGTGACTGTGTGTTAGTTGTGAATTGTAGCAGTCAGGTATTGTGGCTGTGTTAGTTGTGAATTGTACAGTCAGGGTATTGTGACTGTGTGTAGTTGTGAATTGTAGCAGTCAGGGTATTGTGACTGTGTGTTAGTTGTGAATTGTAGCAGTCAGGTATTGTGACTGTGTGTTAGTTGTGATTGTAGCAGCAGGGTATTGTGACTGTGTGTTAGTTGTGAATTGTAACAGTCAGGGTATTGTGACTGTGTTGTTGGTGAATTGTAACAGTCAGGTATTGTGACTGTGTGTGTTAATTGTGAATTGTAACAGTCAGGTATTGGACTGTGTTAGTTGTGAATTGTACAGTCAGGGTATTGTGACTGTGTGTTAGTTGTGAATTGTAGACAGAGTATTGTGACTGTGTGTTAGTTGTGAATTGTAACAGTCAGGTATTGTGACTGTGTGTTAGTTAGAATTGTAACAGTCAGGTATTGTGACTGTGTGTTAGTTGAATTGTAGCAGTCAGGGTATTGTGACTGTGTGTGTTAGTTGTGAATTGTAGCAGTCAGGTATTGTGATTGTGTGCGTTAGTTGTGAATTGTAGCAGTCAGGTATAGTGACTGTGTGTGTTAGTTGTGAATTGGTAACAGTCAGGGTATTGTGACTGTGTTAGTTGTGAATTGTAGCAGTCAGGGTATTGTGACTGTGTTAGTTGTGAATTGTAGCAGTCAGGTATTGTGACTGTGTGTGTTAGTTGTGTGTAGCAGTCAGGGTATTTGACTGTGTTGTTGTAAATTTTAAACAGTGGGTATTGGACTGTGTTTGTTTTAATTGTCAGCGGGTATTGTGACTTTTTTTTTGGGGAATTAAAACAGGGATTGGATGTGTGTTATTTGAATTGTGGTCTTTTTTGTGGTTTTTTGTG